>JBBMKE010431423.1:0-10343 GCA_037834125.1 Lippia alba
AAATCATTCTATTGTCGAAAATATATTCTACCGACGGAAAATTTTATTTGAAAATAAATTCCTAAATTGCTCTGGACATATAAACGATATCACGAAACATTAAAAGGAGAACCGAAAAATTCTAAGAAAATAAGTATAGGTTCTCTAGGGTTTCTAGAATAAAGATGGTGTAATGCCGGTTTAAAAATAAATTGTGCTTCTAGGGTTTCGGTGCCATTTTCCCCCCAAACACCACGCAATATCACATAAGAGCACTTATTTCGTGTAGGGTGCATGACATAAAATATTTTGAATACGGATCAAGTTCTATAGATGCTCTTACATTGCCCTTAACATACCGTTATCGATCAGATCCCGATCAGGGCTGTTACAAGAACATAACATATCAGAAAATAATCCTACCTTTTCCGGTGATGGAAGGGTCAGCCAACCCTAACCATCCGTACTGTCTAGGGGAGCGGGTACACTCAAACCCTCAGGCTCCCATTGCTCAACCAAACCTCCTGGCGAGCTCTGGGTCGGTCCTATCATAAAAGATGGAGACTACGCTCAGGCTTATCCCGACGACCCGTTGCCGCCCGGGCTTCCTGACTCGCAGACTCTGGGGCCCATCATAACATAACTTAACATAATTCCCATATTTCAGGGCATACCTCGCTTAACAGACTTAACATAACTTAACATAAAACTTACATACCTGACTGAGCATACCTTACCTTGCAACTTAGCATGTGTTGTAACGTACCTCTCTGTGTCATCCAAATCCAAAGTTGCCGTGAAGTCACACGGTTTGGAGCATAGACTCGTTGCAAAACATTTCAAGCATACATATGCTCATACATATAGTTTCAAATCCTTTCAACGTAGGACAAATCCATACACATATTGTATAAACATATATCTATTATATAAATATAATAGGATAATCACATGCAGGCCGGAAAACTAGCACATAGGGTTGTAGGTCGCTTTAACTAATACAAAATCCTAAAACCTCACCTCGAAGAAAGTAGAGTCTGGAGTGTGTAGGGTCAACCACTCAACCCACGAAACCAAAACAGCTGACGGATACGCCCTGAACAACCCCTGGACAACTGGGTACACAAAACAGGACTCAGACTCCAAACCAAAACCAGAGAGACGCACGGCAATGCTCAAGCACTTAAAGATGCAAACACATATGCAGGAATCAAATTCATATTCAATTCACGTAGGGCATGTTATCAAATAATTCAATATAACCACATTGCATATTATGACACGTTCATGTGCACAATAAATTTAATTAAAGGAAATCAAAAGGCAAAACAATTTAGATTATTTCATATTGATGCACATAGTACATAATCAATTTATATTAATTCATACATGGCAAAATAGATTCATATATGCACAATTGAACTATCCTTACGTGCAAAAGTTCCTAATGAAATCATATAAAATAAATTTAGATCCAATTATTATCCAGTAATTTCATATTCAACTTAAGTGCTTAAACCTTAGTTGGAAGAGTTTCAAGATTAAACATTCAAGGAACATTAATTTATCTTTCACTTAATTAACATTAGATATTCATTTACGAATAATAATAATAGTTTGATTAATTCAAGTCATAAATATTCATTAGTCCATCAAGTGTATATGAGCGAATTATAATTTAGAACAATGAAGAACTAATTCAATTTTGACATATCGGAGTTCGATTTACAATACAAATTATCAATACCAATTACATTCCATTAAATACAAAATTCCATATTCACGGAGTGGCATAAACAGGACAATTAAATCTAGTTCAACAAGATTCATATATCGTAACATATTTTCATTTATACCATAAAATTCATAATTTCATTCAATGCACGTACAAGATCCAATTATACAATTAAAACAATTAACGGAAAATAAATACAATAACTTCAAAAATTCATAACAAATCAACCGGATGTCCAAACGACGAACCGAATGTGGCGATGGACTCACTAGAATGAAAGGAATCCACGAAATGAGAAAATGTTGAAATGACATCACCAGAAGATGCCAGAACACGGCTGTCAGTCGCCGGAAAACCACCTCCGGTGGCCGAAAAAATCCCCAAAAGGACAGGATCGTACCTCTCGGCCTAACGAACAAAGCCCCTCAAACAATTTCAGAAAATACCAAACGTGTGGGATTTCGTTGACAAAAATGAATACAAAAATCAAAGCCGAGAATTGAAATTAAATGAATACCGTGCATTGGAAATGAAATCCGAAAGCCCCTTGTTAATTGCCAGAAAAAGTCAACGAAAAAAGGGATGCCGGTTCACGGCCGGTCCACTGCCGCCGGCCGGTTCTCTATCCGCCGCCCACACTAGAAGCTTGCCATCATCGTCCCGAGCAACTTTTGTAGAGGGATGGATGCCGGAAAACTGCCGGAAGACCCTCAAATCAATGCCCGAAGCCACGACACCTGTCTCGCCGGAAAACACCACCCTCCGCCGTGATTCGTCCGAAACCAACCTCGGAAATGAACTCAGGAGGCCAAAAACTATCGGGAGCCACCAAGCCCCATCAAAAAATCTAGCCGTTCGCCGCCGCTACAGTGCCGCCGCGACTGTCGCGATCTTCAACCGGTGCGTCGCCGGTAAGGCTCTGAAGACGGCCGCCGGTAAAGCCACGGCCTGCCACGACTTCTCTCGTGACTGAAAATCATGAATAACTCCACCACTGCCGCATTTCAGGTTTTGATCTTAGTACGGTTGAGTCGGCATCGTCGAGATGCTCGATTTCCACTATGGGATCGTCGAATTCTGTCGAGAAACGAGGAAGTTGGGTGTGTGTGTGAAATCACACCTTCACGTGTGTGTGGTGCATCTGATATTGTAGGGGAGAGAGAGAGCTGAGAGGAGAGAGAGTGATGTGGCGGGTTGTGATTGGTCGGTCGGGGATTTCCAGATATTTTATCCGAATTCGAACGAGTAAAGCGGCCGCAGAACGAGCAAACGAAGTCAGAATTGGGCAAACTTGGAGTCTACGGACTCCTTTCATCACCCTAGAAGAGCTGGAGGCTCTTTCATTATATACATTTACGTATGTAAAATTTGTATTCGTAATTGTATAAGTTATGTTCAATTAATTGCCCTTGTCGGGCTTTGTCTTCACGTTTTAAAAGAGGCCTGAGGAACCCAAGTCTGCATGTGATCAGAATGTTTATTTCTTGCCGGCCCGTGGCCATTGCATGCGAGCGTGCGATTGTATGATTTATCGTAGTGCTATGCTTGGAACTTGTTGGTTTTGTTATCCCGTATTTTGTATCACTTCCGCATTTTGGTTTTGGCATAATTCATTGTATGGGGTCTACGTACCGCCTAGCCTAGGTTTGGTTTTTGATTTGTCACCCGTTCGCTTTGACTTGGTGCGTATGCGGACTTTCCATTTCGTACACGTGTCGGGTCTTAGTGCGGGGGGTGTGGTGCCTTTCGTTTAGGGGTGCTACACCACTTAACTCCAAAATCCCATACAAGGCGTTGGCGGCCAAAGCCATTCGGGTCGGGTCAATGGAGGTTTACTGGATTTGTTGTTATGGTAAGAATAATTGAGATAAAACTGTTATTTATATAAGAGAAAATTATAAAATAGGCAAACAAATTGTCTCATAGTTAGACATTTTGAATAATAATTTGATTTTGTTATGAATTTATGATCATGTTAATTATTATTATTAATTTTTTTAAAACCATTTTAATATAGTTTTCATTTTCTAGCGTAAATATTTCGATGCTAATCACATGACGCTCGGAAACAGTTTCATTCACTTAACATAAATACTAGGTATAAAAGGATGAGTTTTTTTGGTATTCAGGTGGTCAACACACGCGAGAAACTTAGGTAAGAAATTGAATTTAATTAAGGACGACACTAAAATTATTATAAATTAAGGCTTAGTACAACTTCATCTACAAACAATTTATTAACTTATTGTCCAAAAAATCAACTACAAATTTAGTGTCTTGTTGTTGCAATTTACCCTTGAAATAACTATTTAATTATTTTTATAAGAATTAAATTACTTTTATAAATTTGTTCCTTCTACAATTTTCTTTTGATATGCTAGGTATTTATTCATAAATTTTTAAATACCTAAATTTTATATTGATAGATGCATGCATGCATGTACCGTATACGTGCCTATTACATACATAACATGAGTATTTTTAGTTAATAGCAATGATTAAACTAAGAAATAATTTTCTGATGTGAACTATATGGGCAGCCCAAATTAACCAGTCAAAGTTAGTATCAAATTTAACGCTAGTGTTTCAAATCAGACCAAACAATAAAGTTCTCTATCAACCGAAAATATATGCATAAAAGCACGTGCTGGACATTAGTCTGCCATATTTGAAAAGTGTTTCAGTAATGTTTTCAAAATCGGGCTGAATGAACAGTACAGTTAGCTTTATTGTTCATAGTCGGCAAAAAACAGTGAAATTAGCAATACCTAATAAATAAATAATTATTAATTTATTTTATATGTATTGAGTTTTTTTTTTACCACCTATTAAATCGATCGAACTACAACGACTCAGCTAAAACAAAATTTAAAACAAAAATAGAAAAAATCAGACGAATCAACACAGGCTGAAACAGCAATTCTAATAATTTTGTGGGCTACTATTTTAGCGCTATGCTTAATAAAAGAAAACCCAACACTCGATTAGGAAGTGAAAAGATCCTTGATGTGAGAAAAAATATTGCCAACTATAGAGAAGTCTTCATCCTCGCTTTGAAGTTTAGCCAGCACATTTGAGTTATCTTGTATTGGGGTGTTTTTAAAAATAAAATTAAAAAAAAATTCACAAGGTTTGGTGCGAAAAGTAAAAAAAGTAACAGGAGTGTTTGAAATATACCCAAATTTAAATAACATAAATTGGCTCTTTTGTAGCATTTTTTTCTTCATAATAATACATCATATTCTAATTCACCAATCCAAATAATGTGAATGGATCACAATTCACAAGCCGCCATATAACCTAATCTCCATAACCAAAACTACCAATAAGACAAAGAATTTTTAGGAAAACAAATGGGATTATATATATATATATAATGACTAGTAGCCGGCATTATTGAAGTTGTGGTCATTTTTTATTTGGTCATTTATATAGCAATTGATTAGCTGGAGTTCACTTCTCTTCACAATAAATATATTAATGATAAACTTTAATAGTAGTGCAGCAGTGCCTTCAATCATTCTGGTAATTAATCTGCTTTGGTTTCCATCTTTTGCAAAGACTGCTTATTCTCTCTTTCATCACCTTCTCTTCGCCAACAAAAGTCCTACTCTCCTACCTCTTCAAGCTAAAATTTCATATATATTTTGAGCCCGAAAAAAAAAAGAAAAAAAAAGAAAAAGTCGCATATATAAGTTGCACTTGTACATCCAAAAAAAAAAAAGAAGAAGAAGAAGAAGGAAAAAATTGTATGTTGTTTTAGTTTTCAAGCATTCATTGTCTTGTTCATTTCACGAAGTTGTTCTCCGCAATTGAGTAGTATTGGTGAGTATATACATATCATTTGTTTATCTTTTTGTACTCTCCTTTAAAGAAAAATTCAAGAATTCTCAAATTTCTTATGTTATCCCGTTTTATTTTTGCAGAGTGGAGACAAATTGTACGTAAGGTCCTAAGGTGAAGAAATATTTTCGTTAAAGGTAAAATTATTACTTCAAGAGGAACATAATATCACATCTTTTATTGTTTGTCTATATAATAGAATTACATGAGCTAATTATACTTTCAAAAATCTTAGTTATTCTGTCTATCTTTAACGAAAATTGGCAAGAACAAAAGTTTAAAAATGCTGAGTTTTGAATAATCAGAAGATTTACATAATAATCATTAGATTAGTGAAAAGGTTAGCACACAAACAACTTCGGGCTCGTTTACCATTCAGAATTACCCATGTTGATTCTTTTATCATGCAAAATCCTTTGTTCACTATTCTTGGTTGTTGACCCGGATGAAATGCAATGATCATCTGTGTGATTTGCCTGAAAAAAGAGGACGGACTAACACACAATTTTGGCGTGTTTGTGAGACCTGCCCACTAACATGAGATTAAATTACAAATTTATCCAATAATTGCTTATAATTACAATCTATTGCCACTCTGTGAATTTTTATATATATATATTTTTTGGTAGCAGATTTTTTGAAAGTTGATGTCCTTCTCAAGATGCAATTAGTGGTTATGTTTAGTCATTAGCTTATGCTTTCGAACGAAGCTACAAAGGCAAGTACGTAGGGCATAAGTTTGATTAAATTTAACTCTTAAATAGCGGATCGTCGATCTTTTAAAAGACTAAAGTTAATTGAAATTTTGATCTGACGATGAAGAATACGATTTTATCATCGGATAGGTTTAATTTTTAATTTTTTTGTATTTTATTTAATTTTTTTTCATTTAAATAATGATGGGTGCATGCACTGGGTGTGCAAAAATTTCTCGAGCTTTTGTGTACGAAGAACAGGGCGGATCTACGATTTGTTATCAGTGGGAGCTAAAACTTTTACGTCCCAATATATTAAAAAAACAACAATAACATAGAATTGATTAAAGACATTAGAACTCATAGATGATAACTGTTTTCAACAATTCGTGTTTCCGACAATTTGCTCCCATAATTTTTCTCAAACTAAAATTTTCACGTACGGATATGGTCACTTATTAAAGAAAAAAACTAAAATTTGTTTTGGATTATAAAATCCATTATTAAGTGTAGTAATCAATCATTTCGGTAAATTATAGGTAAGTTAAAGTATAGACAACAATTGAATAAAAATTTATTAAGTTTTTATATTCAAAATTAAATTTCGAATTCACAATATTTTATTAAAACTAGTAAAAATAATGTGCATTGCACATTAAGTATATGATATTTCTAAACATTTTAAATAATTGAATTATTAAAATAAAAATATTTAAAACATTAATTTTTAATATTAAGTATATATAGTGATGAGACCTCAATTAGAATTATTTTTTATAATAGACATTTTTACATATACAAATAAAAAGTCTATAGTTTTAAATTAACGCTCTTATGATACTCAAATATTTCTAAATATTATTGCATTATATAATGTCGTGTCATGTTTAGGTTGGACACAATAGCAAATATTTTTCATTTGTTAAATTTAAAAATTAATTTATGTTGCATCATATTTAATTTATCCACGCATCATAGACACTCACTCAGTTATTCATATATATATATATATATATATATATACATACATGTTTTACTTTGATTAAATAAGTTTTGTTTCTATTTTAGTTATCAATTGTAATTTAAATAATAAGTATTTTTAATAAGTATAATACTTTATAATAAGTATATATTGTTAATAATATTTAAATTAAGTTTAAAATATAAAAACTACAGTTTGTATCAAGCTGTCAAAATTATAAATTAGCCCTATTTAATTACAAGATCACATATTTACTTAAATTCACTCAAATCCAACAAAAATAGTTTAATATGAAAAAATTTACTAATTATTTATATTTAAAAAAATAAGTTTTTTATTTTCAATATGTATGTATATATATTAAAATTTTAAGGTTTATAATTTCAATTTATAATTATTCATTATAATAGTTATTAGAAATTATTTTATATGTATACAACAAATAATTTAATTTAATAATTTATTTCATTGAATTAAAAAAAAATCAATAATGATCTTACGGAAAATTAGTTGTATTTTTCATTATGTTCAATTGTCATTAATTAACTCGTGTTGATGCCAACTGGGGTTGGTTCAAGTGGTTAATAGATTAATTCTCAAGAGCGAGACTTCGAGTTCGAATCCCGTTTGGTTGTGTGTGTGAAAAAAAAAAATCTTGCTAATCTATACCATAACATTAATAATAAAACAAATATGTAATTCATATTAGCAAAATATATTAATCAAAAACTATTTATTTTTATTGATTTGCTTATTATAATATAAGATTCGTATTGATAATTGCACTAATTATCTTCTATGTTATATATAAGCTCTCTCCTAACTCTCTAACTTTATACCACGATCTCTCTTTCTCTCTCAACTACCAGTATAGTAGAATTTTGTCCAGTCATCTTTATTTTTTATTTTTTCGACCAACTTTTGTTATTATCTTTTTATCAATCACTCACTTAACCTTAGTATCATCACATCCCACTGTATATGATTATATTTATAGTTTATCAGTAGATTCATTTTTTCTTAAACATAATTATCTGTGCTTGTAGAAATAACGATCGTATGTTTCGTTTGATTAAAGAAATTATGTTGTTTGACATTTATATTATTCACTCTAGGATAATCTCATTAAATTTATATGAAAACATTACAAATTTAATCCAATAGGATATAGTGCAGCCGAAAATACACAGAAACCACACACTAAGACTATTTTATTGAATGTTTATATCATAATCTGTTACTAAGCATACTTTCAACCTGACACAAAAAAAAAAAACGGAAAAAAGGTTGAACGGATACTTTAACTTTTCATCTTTGATCTGCATCTGGTATCTTTGACATGAAATGTCTTCAGACAGTCTGAAACATGAACGTAGAAATTGGCACATTTTCATGCTCACGTCCTCAAGTCGTTTGTAGTCTTTTGGCTTGTAATATATCTTATCGACCTCTCGACCTAAGGTTTGGTTAGTAGGGCCTCATTTGACCTTTAGGCTTTAGCCAATTGACTCGTTTGACTGTCGTATCGACCTCACAACTTCTCGTATATTGATCGATCTTGAGGCTGCCTAGAGTGACTTAGATGGTTTGACTCATTTTCTTCAACTCATTGACTCAACGACTCATGTGTTGGTCTCTTCTTGGCCAATATGACTTTACCATAGAGTTTGACCTCAAAGGTTGAAATTCACGTAGCACCATTGGGAGGTGTCCACATGACCGTTCATGGTTCACCAATGATGGACTTAGGGTTCACGTGGTTCCTATTAGGATACATACATGGTACAATTAAATTATATCATGTTACCAATTATTTAATTTAATATCATATTAAGATAATAAATATATATATAGAAAATAAAATGTGAGAGCTTACTTTGAAATACATATCAACGTTAATAGTCATATTTTCAAAATATCCTATTTAAGTTTATGTTGGAAAAATAGCAAAGGTAAATGCAGCGAAAATTAAAAAATTTCCATACAAGAAGAACAAAAACTCTCGATTATCATATTGGATCGTCATTTCAATAAACTCACGTTGGTTGAAGCTTTCTTGTGACGCTAGTACCGCCTACTAGACGCCTTTCGCGCGGAATTGTCCCTCGAAAGGCCTTCGATAGATTCCCAAAATCAGCGATCCTCTAACGGTATCCACACCAGTCGCAGAACATGATCAAACTAGAGAGAATGCTAATTATGTGGCTTGTGTTTTGGTTCGGAAACCTATATTTTAGAAAATGTAACACTTCAAGAGCGATGATCTAAAGAATAAGAGAGCACCCCACTAGTATTTATACTAGTAGGGTTCGAACCCCATAGGGTTTTCTTAACCCTAGATGGGTTCTTTTCTTGCTCACTAATTAACTAGCTTAATTAATTAAATTTAATTGGAAATAAGTTCTTAACTTATTCTCCAAGTTTTTACAAGAATCAAATTCTCTTTCCTACAATAGGAAGTTGGACTTTTAAACTTTTCTAAAGTTAAAAGTCTCCTACAATAAATAAATTAATTCATAATTATTTATTTATTGGGTTACAACTTGAGAAATATTTCTAATAATTAATTCATAATTAATATTAGACTTAAATTAGTTAATTACATTTAATCAATTAATTTCAAAAAGAGCTTGAACCACGAATGCACACGTGTACAATACACGTGCGTGCCACGTATACCCAACACGTGGAAATCACGCCTCGTGCGTGACCCGTGGTGGGGAAAATCCCTCTTCGATCAACATTTTGATCCTTCATTAATCACATTAACTTCCTACCCAAAATTCTCATATTCTGGCATTTGTGTTGACCCTTTAGGTTCATTATTCGATTAGCAGTGACAGTTAATAATTAATTTTCTTAATTAATTATCCACTTCACAGATCACACTATCGTAATCTAGCAATGGATGTGTGACCTCTAGCCGAATAAGAATTGAATCGAAGAACCTTTCAGTCAATAACATCTAGTGAATAAGATCCTCCTACACTTCCATATCTCAATCAAAAACTAAGGCATGAGCATATTCTCAGAGCCCAAACATTCTTGATCTTTAAAGTTAATTTCGTTTCATATCCATTTCAATCTCAATCCAAGAAAACCCCATTTT
>JBBMKE010431444.1:0-10341 GCA_037834125.1 Lippia alba
TCAGAGCATATACTTTTTTTTTTATATATACCTCGAAAAACTGAGCAGAAGGATAACGTCTGCTCAACTATATATATATAAAAAAATACAATCAGAAATATTATATCTATATCTATAGAGAGAGAAGGAGGGATGAGAGAGAAAGCATTGTTTAATCTTTGTGTCTGGTGTGTATGTATGCAAGAAATGGGAGTCTACAATTCGCTGCAATGGAAGAGGCAAAGCTGGGAAATTTGAAATTGCTTTTTATATATTCGGTGGATGGGACTACCGTGCGCCTGGGGTGTATGTGCGCACCCTCCTTCGCTGTTGGCCACGTCAGCTTCAGAGGGGGTAGGAGAGAGACACGTAGAATGAGTGCGAGAATGCAACTGTGTCCCCCCTGCGTATCTTAGTGAGACTTAAAAAGTGCGGCTAATGTGGGCCGGTGGGTCTATCCCGATTGGGAAAGAATGCTTTCTTAAAATGACTAACGAATCGATGTCAGGATGGGTTTTTTCTTGTAATGGAAATTTCATTTATTTAAATTAAATTTGTATGTAATTATATATATGGAACTTTAATAATAAGTGTGTTCCAAGATTCAATTCGAATTACTTTATTAGTTATGCAATAAATATTATTCAGAATGCTTAAGTATAAAAATAATATTTTACAGCTGGTTGGACAACAATTTAAATAACTTTATACTAATTAAAATTTATGTTCATTTGAATGATTTATTATGCACCACCCTTATTCTTCTCTATAATGTTAATGTGTTACTTGTTAGTATTTATTTCAGTACTAGCTTTTTTCCCCTATTATTTTATATAAATATATTTTTTAAAAATAGAAATAGAAATTAAAGTTGTTAGGAATCGGACTAGTTAATATCTAAAGGGAAAAAGGGAAAACGATAATCAAAGTGTTAATTTGAAAAATAAATTTACTAAGTACTTACTCAAACAAACTCTCTCATTTTCTTTTGGTAGAATTTCTCAATTCATTCACAGAAACTAGCGTAGAACCTTGAAGTTGCTTCATTTGGTAGTTCTATGATATCTAATCTCTTTGTATTTAAGATAAATAAATAGAAATTGGTTGTAGATCATATATTTAAAAATTATTACCAACAAGTGGTCATTAGTAATTTATTGTGTTAGTTTCCTATTGTACATTTAATTTGCACTTAAATAATTATAAAAATTATGGTGTTTTTTTGTTCATTTTAATAAAATTTTAATTTTTATTCACTCTCCAAATACCTAAACTGATTGTAATATTTTTAATATTTTTCTTTTTGTTATTTTTCTTTCATACTTAAATTTTAATTTCAATATTTTAACTTTTATAAATAATTTTTTAGTTTAAAAATTGAATACTTTAACACTTTTGAAAAATACTTTAATTATAAACTTGCATAAATTTTATAATTAATACTCTAGTTTAAAACATAAGTATTTTAAAGGGCTAGCCAAAATGTATGTATTCTATGAGAGGTTTGTTTTACTTGTCAGGGACGACCATAATATATGGGACATATTAAAAGAAAATTGTATTTATACTATTTTATTAAGCATAAGACATGTTTGTAATCTCTTAAATTTTGTCTCTATTTTTTATTTAATTTATTTAATTTGCTCCACTATGTACACAATGTGTCACTTTTGTTCCGTTTTCTTGCTTAATTTATATTGGGGCAGTTAATTTTAGGTAAGTAGATAATTTTAATTTATTCCGCAAAATAATTTGTCTTAGAATTAACTCTCTAAATACAAAATTTGCTATAATGTCCTTTTTTTTTCATTTCATTTCTTTTTTTCTTTCTATCCATAAAAGTCTTTCCGGCTTTTTTGATTTAACTTTTATGTCATTCAAGTGAATTAATACGTCTTTATACAGTAACAAAAAAAAAAACTTTTTATGATTTTTCACCATATAACTCAAAAAAATAATAGGTGAATTGAATACCTTAATATCTAAATGGTATACACAATACCTTATGTTTTCGAATCAATGCTTTATTTTAAACTACTCAATACCTTATTTTGAAACATTCGATACCTTATATTAAGGTAATCATATGTTATATTCAATACATTATTTTGAAAATTTGAGTATTTTAATATTCATATGTTATACCAAATACCTTATATTTTCAATTCAATACCTTATTTTGAACCATACATTACATTTCAATCTCAATTTAATACCTTATTTTGAACCATTCAATACCTTAGTTTGAAAATCGATTGAGTACCTTAATATTCATATGTTAAGATTCTAATGTCAATTTCTCTCTTCCCGTTTTTGCTACTCTTTATCTTTTCTATCTCTTCACTAAATCTTTTTCATCTTTTTCGTCTTTTCATTAAATCTTTCCGTCTCTCCACTAAATCATCTTTATCTTCTTTGTCTCTCCACTAATTTTTTTTTGTCTTCTTCGTCTCTCCCCTAATTCTTCATCTTCTCTGTCTTTACTCTCCTTGTTGTTGTCTCGCTCTTTTAATTGACGCAGAAATTCTGTTTCTTTGTGTTGAAAGTGAAAACACAATAGTCAATGACGTGGGTCTTTATAATTTTCTCTTAGGATAATAAAGTAATTTTATTTAAAATAGGGCTTGAATACAAATTTAGTTTTTCATACGTGTAATTAGTTTTGAAAGATTTTAGATAGAGTAAATAACTAAAATTGGATGTGGATAAATAATAGTTGTCAAGAATTATGTGGTCGGGTTTGATCATTAAGGTGTAAAGTATTCCCTAGCGATTATTATTATTTTTGATCAAACAAATATTAGATGAATTAACTTTAATATTAAACAGTAAATACTTAAAAATAAAATATCACAGTAATAGAATCACAAAAAGAGAGCGGGATTCGCGATAATAAGCTTTTAATTAAACTAATTAATTCTAGTACGATCCAATAATATTATGAAAATTAAAATCGTACATAGGATAGGACTAATGCAAGTAGAGAATATCAAAACGTTACAGAGCTTTCACCAATTAATCATAATGTTTATTATATTCAGAACTGTGACATTATTGGACCATTTGTACAATTAAAAACAGTTAATTAAATATCTTTTTTGGTATTATTAAATTAAATAATTAATTAAAAGAAAGTTAGCTTGGGAAACCTCACCAAACCGCATTGCTTCTGGATTAATCTTCCCTTAGATGGTCAGAAAAAAAAAATCCTTGTTTATTATGCTCTTGGTTCAATGAATTTAATTTATAATTTTGTTTAAAGAAATAAATAGCAATATTGTGGACCACCAAACATTGGTACAAAATAAAATATGGGAATTAGATACCTAGTTTATTTAAATGTACAAATATTTGACTTTACTAGAGATTAATTTGTACCAATAAGAGAGAGGATAAGTGGATCCCATATTGAGTTGGATTTCATAGTATTTTAATAAAACGAACCCTATTGGCCCTTGCTACCTCACTTCCCACAAGTGGTTCTTTGGGGCACACAAACATTAATATAATTAACAAATAGATAATTAAAACAAATATTAGAGCTATTGAGTAACAAAAAATTTATTTTTTAATTCTCTTAAAAAATGTCTTATTAACAAGTAGTTTTTGACCAATGTTTTTGAAAATAATGATAGAATTTTATGTCATAAATTAATCGATCATAAATGTATTTTATACATTACTATTTGACTGATTATTCTTTCAAAAGCCTATAATAATTAATGATAAGCACAAAATATCGTTCTTTATTATATGATAAGTACATAACATCATTTGTCATTATACTAGCTTAGTTAAATTTATAGTAATTACATGATACGTGCGAAAAATTTATTTTTCGTTACACTAATTCAGCTAACAAAAATCACATGATAAGTATAAAATATTTAATTCTCATTATATTGGTTTGTCTAAATCTACATCAATCATATGTAGAAAACAAAATGATCCCCTCGTTATCTAATTTGGTCAGATTTACGATAATTATACGATAAATACAAAATACTCACGGTAACATTGTTTGAATGTAATCATGTTGTATTGTGTGCTTAAAACAGAGTAGTTCAATACATTGTATTGAAGTCCATGAGAAGGAAAGAAGGTCAAAGAAAACACACACATAATTGATTTACATCTATGTTGCACGGGTACGGACACGACACGACACGTATACGACGACATGAATTTTTTTGTGAATTTTTCATATGAGAATTGTCGGACACGGTGTCCGACACGACACGACACGACACGGCAAAATGATATTTTTAGAAGTGTCGGTGCATTAGAGATTCACACGTTATAATAACATAATCCTGCAACTTGGGGCATATTCCACTAGAGTATGCGTTAATGCTTTATCAACTTAATCATATATTAGTGGCACTCAGCAGCTTAAACTTCAAGCCAACAGTAGCCGTCGTTTTCTAATAAATAATTAGAGACTTGATTAATAATTTATTAAGGAAACTAGCTCTCCTATTTTGACAACATTTTGCAACAAATCGTGTCTCCTTATTGTATTAAAGTATCAAATTTTAGTTGTTTGTTAAAAAAGAAAGAAATAAAGTATCGAATTATAATTATTTCTTAAGGTGACGAAAAGATATGTAAGATTATGTATAAATTCTAATTATTTCTTGTTGGACCTTTAGTACTTGCACTGAATTTATTATATATGCAGATTTAACTTTATTAAAACTTATTGATTATCTGATTGTAATTTTTGTATATGTATTCATTTATTTTTACTTTTGTACTTTTTGTTGATTTTTTGGGTGGTAAATCTATCTATCTATATATATATATATTTTGATCTCTAAGCTCCCCCAATTGAGTGAATGACTAATCTCCCAAGGTAGTTGAAAGCGTTTATTGTAGGAATCTCTCTCGATGTAGTTTTTTACATCCACTATATTCGAAATAAATAATTAGCATATGTCTAAATGAAAATAAATAACAAATAATATATTAATAAAAAATTATGCATTTAGTATATATATATATAGATAGATAAATAAATAGATAGAGATAGATATAATATAATATATATATACATTATATCTATCTATATATACATTATATCTATCTATATCTATATCTATATATATATATATATATATATATATTCTAAATGAAATCGGATCAAATGGAACTCGTGGATTTTTTACCGATGTCTAAATTTGTTTCGTTACATTGAGGTGGAGGTCTCGGTAAAAATTTTACGGATCCATTTAATCCTATTCATTTAAAATATATATATTAGATGAGCCAAAGACATTTTCTGCCTTGGGTGTAATTCTCTTTAACTTAAAATTTTAACAGACTAAAAAAATTATATATACCCCACTGCAATTATATATAAATATGTGTGCGAGAGAAATGGGTTATATAACATTAGTTATAATATCTTTTACTTTCTAACACATCATTAATACTTTTCCTAATTTACAGAAGTATTCATGATCCTTGTAGAGTGTACTTAAAGTTTTAATATATTTGTTTCACGTTTTTATTAGTGGGAAACATTTTTATCTTGTTACGACGTCCAGTAGATTAGTATCAAATTAGTTAGAGATGTTCCATCTCCATAACTATGATTTGAAATCAATGAAAAACTCTTTTTGCTCTCTACGTTTGTTCATGGTATCTAGAGCAAGTACTCGTTCCTAGGGATTTTTCTTAATCGCAATTGTGATTAAAGTTGAACTAAGTTGTTCTGAATCGAACAGTTTATTGGATCAATGGAGAATCAAAACCGTGGAGTTCCGGCACCACCTCCAGCGGCGCTGCATCATACGGTTCCGCTTTCGAACAGAAAAACTTTATATCTCCAATCATATGACAGCCGAGTATGCCACTTATAACTACAAAACTTTCTGGAAATAATTTTTTGAGTTGGAGCAGAGCAATTAAAATTGCTCTAGGGGCGAAGGCAAAACTAGGATTTTGGTAATGGATCAACTGCCTAATGTCAACAGAGTGTATTCGATGATATTACGTGTTGAGAAACAATGAGAAGTACACGAAAGCTATTTAGATGTTCAAGATTCTGCTATGCTGGTATAAAATCGCGACGAGTGGACTAGTCAAATCTCAAATGTAAGAAGTGTGGATACAAAGGTCACACCATCGAAACATGCTTCTAGATTCACAGAACATCGGATTGGTATAAAGAATTGAAGACTTCACAATCATTAAATCTAGGACTAGACATTCTGCAAATATGGTTGACACTGGAACAACTATGAATATGGGTAAAGATATCAAAATCACACCATTTGAGCTATTACATTAAAAATGAAGCACATAAACATTTAAAGAGTTGAGACGTGAATTTGGAGAATGTGCATATGACACACATGGAAGACTTTGAAGGTATGGTTTTAGGTCATTTTGTTTTCAATACTATTGCTTCGATTTTGCAGGGTTCCTGGATCATCAATACTGGTGCTTCGAACCACACGTGTTACCAACAAAATATTTAACCAACAAACCAATCAACCTCATCCATCTTCCAGACAACACCATCAAACCAATTCAATACACCGGAAATATTACACTTAGCCCCTTTCTCTCGATCAAAAATTTTCTATACGTGACTTCCTTCAAATATAATTTGTTATCCGTAAATAAGTTGATGTCTGAAGCAATAATCAAAATTGTGTTTCTTTCTACTCATTGTCTTTTTCAGGACCTTAGGAATGGAAAAACTATTGATGTCGGAAGGATGCAAGGGAGACTATACTTGCCAGATTCCTTTAGTTTTGATCAAAAGGTCATTGAACACTTTACATCTTTCGATGGGACTTGTTTAGATTCTAATAAACCCTGTAATGTTTCTTTTGAGAGGCATTTTGCTGATTCTGTATCTCTTTGTAATCAGAGTGACTGTAACAATTACTCTTTATGGTACAAAAGATTGGGTCATGCATGTTATTCCACATTGTCACATTTGGATTTCATACATAAATCATCATCATCTGCTGAATGTTGTGAGGTTTGTCCTCTAGCTAAACAACATAGAGCCACTTTTCCTTCGAGTCATCTCATGCTTCCCAAACTTTTGATCTCATTCTTATAGACACGTGAGTTCCATATCCTCAATCTTCATCAACGGGTCCTTACAATCTTAGATGACCATTCGCGTGCAACTTGGACTTATCTACTATCTCATAAAACTCAAATCCATACCACTATCAAATACTTCCTCCAATATGTCAAAACTCAGTTCCAAAAATAAGTTAGAATCATTAGAATGGACAATGGGATAAAATTTACCAGTTATGAATGTCAAGAGTCGTTAAAAATTTGGGGCATAATTCACCAAAAATCAACCATTTACACTCCTCAACAAAATGGGCAGGTAAAGCATAAGCATAGACACATCTTAGAGTTAGCTAGAGTCCTTTTGTTTCAGTCACACCTGCCAACACGGTTTTAGGGGAAAGCTATATTGGCGGCCACCTCTATTCTTAATAAATTACCTACTACTCTTCTAAACTAGAAAACCCCATATGAAGTTCTCTATCAAAAACCTCCGGATTACTCCAATCTTAGAGTCTTTAGAATTCTTTGTATGTCACAAACACCCAACCCCTTAAGGATAAGTTTGTAGCACGAGCTATGTGTTGCATTTTTCTTGGGTATAACCAAGGACAAAAGACATTTAGAGTTTATGATATTGATTCTCATAAACACCTCATGAGTCGGGACATTTAATTTCATGAAATAATATTTCCTTATGGCAACTCTAAACCAAAACCTACTCTTCTAGCCCCTATTCCAGATGATTACCTACCCAATATAATATATTCTAATATTACACCTAACACCCCTGTACAACCTGTACATACAAGAATCATACAAACATCCCCTATCATATGAGATACTTTTAGTAGTGATTCTTCTTCATTACAAACTTATCTAAACCATGAATCTCATCTTTCCTTACTCAGAAAAGGCTTTAGAATTTGATCTAAACCTAATTGGCTCCATGACTATGTCTCTAACAATGCTTAGTCCACTCAAGTCATTCCTCAAAATTCCAAAATTCGTCCTGCATTACCCTATCCTCTCCACCTCATCTCTAACCACAACATAGAATTCTTAGCATCGGTATCATGGATTCCAGAGCCTTGTTCTTACAAACAAGCCAGTACGAATCCAAAATGGCAAATTGGAGGTGCTAAAAACAATCACACTTGGGAAGTAACACAGTTGTCTGCTGGAAAGAAGTCGATTGGGTGTAAATGGGATTACAATGTGAAGTATTTGCCAAATAAATCGGTGGAACTTTATAAGGCATGCTTGCTTACGAAAGCGTACAACCAAATTGAAGGATTGGATTATATTAAGTCATTTTCTCTGGTGGAAAAATTAGTACTGTTAAGATATTCTTTGCACTTCCAACAGTTAAGGGATGGCCTATTCATCAGCTTGATATCAATAACGCTTTCCTCTATGGATTTTTCCATAAGGAAATTTACATGCAGCTGCCAGAAGGTATGAAAAGACCAAAGATGGCATGATATGCAAGCTTGTCAAATCCTTATATGGTTTAAAACAAGTGAGTCGGGAGTGGAACATAGAGTTTACATCAACACATATTGCTAACAGTTTTAAATAATCAGATAATGGTTCATGCTTATTCATAGTGGTGAAAACTACATTTTGTCTCTATTTGCTTGTTTATGTAGATCATATTATTCTAACAGGTTCTTTGAGACTAGAATTATCAAGGTTAAAGGGTTCTTAGATAAGGAACTTACGATCAAGAATTTGGGTCTTGCAAATTACTTTATGAGGTTAGAGGTTACAAGGTCAGCAGATGGCACGTCTCTTATTAAACACAAATATATCTTGGATATTCTTATTGGTGCAGGACTAACTCGAAAGAAGCCCACACACAAACCCCTCGTCCAAAAGGATGCAAATTTAATGCTAATGATGACCCTTTGTTTAGCGAACCCAATAAGTATCAACAATTGTGGGTGGATTGATATATTTGAACATGACCCGACTGAATTCGTGCTTTGTCACCCAAAAACTTAGTCAGTTTGTCAACCAACCTTGTGTATCTCACTAGAATACTGCATTATATGTCTTACGATACCTGAAACATATACTTTCACAAGGCTTATTCTTTCATAAAGAATCAGGACTCGACCTCATTGCTTACTGTGATGCCGATTGGGCGGCGTGCAATGATACAAGACGATCCATCACCGATTTTTGTATTTTCTTGATAGCTCTCTCATTTCATAGAAATTAAAGAATCAAGCAATTGTTTCTAAATCATCTGCTGAAGTTGAGTATCAGAGTATGGCCTCGACAGAATGCGAACTTCAATGGATTTTCTATCTTTTGCAGGATTTTTCCATTTCCGTATCTTTGCCCATATCGCTTTA
Organism: Lippia alba; assembly: GCA_037834125.1. NCBI lineage: Eukaryota > Viridiplantae > Streptophyta > Magnoliopsida > Lamiales > Verbenaceae > Lippia > Lippia alba. Next base: position 9,387 of record JBBMKE010431444.1, read on the forward strand.
TTGTGACAATCAAGCCGCTCTTCACATAGTGGCAAATCCCTTGTTTCATGAACGCACAAAACATAATGATATTGACAATCACATTGTTCATCAATAGTTGAAGAAAGGTCTCATCCAACCCACACATATCTCATCGCGTTCTCAACTGGCAGACATCTTCACAAAACTCCTATCTCCTCCGCAATTTGAAGTATTGTTTTCCAATATGAGTTCGATTCTGGAGAATCCCCCTTCATCTTGAGGGGATTTGTAGAGTGTACTTAAAGTTGTAATATATTTGTTCCACACTTTTATTAGTGGGAAGCATTTTTATCTTGCTGCGATGTTCTGTAGATTAGTATCATACTAGTTAGAGATGTAAAGTCATTAATTAGTGAGTTTTTTTCTTCCATGTAGATATATACATCTCGTTTCATCTCTGTAACTATGATTTGAAATTAATGAGAAAATCTTTTCTCTCTCTATGTTTGTTCAATCCTTCTTATATATTTCTCTTAACAAATATATCAAACGGTCTCTCATTCTAATCGCCTCATCTGCAGTAGGAGATTTTTAGTAACTTACATTCTCATTTCATTTCATCTATATTTCATTATTCCAAAGTTTATTTAGAAGACTTGGTTCAACATAATCTTTTATATATTTCTAAAGAAATTAATGGTCTTGAATTCTTGTAAATTTTACGGGTAAATAGGTTTACATTTGAGACAAGCCTATAGATTTTTTTCTATTCCCGACGTACAAAAAGAATCTCAAGGATTTAAAAGTTCGTAAGTCAGTACCCATGATTGGCACTTGGTGTTAGGAATAGTGCCCTGAAAGTAGTTAGTACTTTACTTGTTTCATGTAAAATCACAAACAATCTTCGAATAATAAATGAAATGATTTTGTTCATAGGCAACACTTCTTTATGTGCTTATTTGTCTGTTAGGGTAGACTGTTTGTTTGCATATGT
>JBBMKE010431455.1:0-10341 GCA_037834125.1 Lippia alba
CGTAAACCAAAGAATGAAATTAGTACAGGAAATACAAGAGCTTTTGTTATAACACAGATAAGTCCATTTTTTTTCGACATTTTGTATCTTGAATTCACTTGAGCAAGTGAATTCATCTTCTTGGCAATCCATAGTAAGTCCAAGTAAAGCTCTGCATCGGGAAAAAGAAATGCAGATATATGTGAAGGAAGCAGTGCACACCTTTATATAGGGAAAGAATTACGCCCGCAGGGCGTAGCTCAGTTGGTTCCGGAGGGGCAGATTTGCCACAAGGTGCATGGTTCGATTCCCACAGGCTGCAGTGTGGGAGTTTTATTCTTGAGTACAATTTGGGCCTTGAGGGTGGGCTCCTTGTAGACCTAGTGAGGAGCACACCTCCCCCTTAATAGGCCGCTGAGTACCTGATTTACCTCCTCCCACTTGCTTCGTCGGGCCGGGGTATGGGGGACCCTTGGGGTTGGGGATTCAACCTCTTGCCACAAGAATTGGAGCCTTCTAAGAAGCATGTTCGATACTTTAAAATCTTAAACTTTAGAGAACTACACTGAATGAGGTGAATATGTTACTAGTAAATTAGGTGTTGTGTTAGTTTAATTTGAGTTTTTTTTATACAATTAGATGTCTTATGTTTTTTTAATACTGTGTGTGAAAGTTTTATATTTTAGTGGTACGATTGGACTCAAATAAATTGTCTAAAATAGACTTTAGTCTTAATTTTCTCATTAAAAAATTATTAAATTTTGATAAATAATTATATCAAAATTCCAACAATATTAGTGTTTGAAAAATTAATATAAAGGTTGGGAAGAGTTGGGGCTTTCCCGTATATTGCTGCGTACTTTAAATACAACAAGTGTGTGTGGGTTTTGCTTGTTGTATGCTTGTCAAAAACGTGATAAAAGGGTTGTGCTTGAGCAATTCACTTAAATTCAAAATAAACAAGCTTGACTGTGGGAAAAATTAAGGAAAAAACGAGAGTTCGTAAGGGAAAGAATTGTGGGGTTTGATGTGCGAAAATCTTGCCCGGAGTCGATCTAATTCTAGGCGAAATTCACCTTACGAGTTCGGCTGCCTTTCACTTAGCATGATGTTCCTTTGGATATAATAAACTTTTAAGTCCGGACTTGAGAATAAACTTTTCTCCTTTCCTTGTTTAATTACTTTTCCGGGTTTAATTTATTGATATTGTCTCCAAAGTACAAAGAACCATTACCTTTAATTTGGCCATCCCTCAAGGATACGATATCCAATCCAACTGAGGTAATATATTATTCGATTTGATAGTTGCAACTTGCAACTCCCTAATAATTTTAAAATAATTGATTGACTTATTACGTTCAAATGGGCTTCTTTAAATTAATGTATAAAATTGATGACAATGACAAAGTTGGAATTTGATAATGGTGCATATTTATAGAACTCTTCAATGGATTTCTCAATTCTTGCACCCGGATTTGCAAGAATTGGAGCCTTCTAAGAAGCATGTTTGATACTTAAGTTAAAATCTTAAACTAAAGAACTACACTGAATGATGTGAAAATGTTACTAGTAAATTAGGTGTTGAGTTAGTTTAATTTGAGTTTTTTTTTATACAATTACATGTCCCATGTTTCTGAATATTGTGTGGAAAGTTTTATATTTTAGTGGTATGATTGGACTCAAATATGTAGTGTTTTATAGATAGATTTTTTTATAGAAAATAAATTATTTGATATTATATTGGTATGCAACTACTAATTAACTATGATGATGTGATTGAGTGGAAGAGACTCATTTATCCTTAACAAAAGGTTAGTGGTTCGAATCTTGACTAGTTTTAAATTTCCTGGCCAACTGTCCCAACTCACATCTTATAAGGTGCCCACAATTCAGCAAGAGGACTAGTCACTGCAGTCGACGATTGATTTCTCAACTTATAATAATAATGAGATATAAATTTTAAAAAGAATAAAATCAACTAGGACATTGCATTATATATTTCAATTTTCAAATGAAATTTTATGAAAACCACTTCAATCGGATAATTCATTATATATAACACCAAACTAGATTTTTATTTTGCGGCTGGTATGTCATGGCTCCAATGAATGTACAGGGATTCTGAGAAGTGGAGGTCAATTTAGGTTTTTTTTTTCTTTTCTTGTTTTTATATGGCTTTAAATTAATCTCAAATTCTCAATTTAAGAATACATGAAATTCAGATCCTCCGTGGATATTTTCAATTAAGATCTTTATATACATTTGTTTATTATGAGCTTGGAAGTTGGATCCCATCATTCAGAATAAAATTTTCTTAACCAACAAGTCATTGGTCCTCGTTGTATGTTAAAAAATTCAAACGCAAAATATTTAATTAAATTTGCATATTACGAAGTTACTAAACTATCATGTGGTAATCTTCAATTTTAATTTTGTGAGCTGTCAGATTCAGATTAAATTAGAAATTTGGGTCTAAATAGTTCTGAATCATAATATATAGATTGGGAATTTTTTTTCTCTTCGCATGAGAGTTTCCCTCCTCCTCGTATGAGAGCCGCCACTCCCCCACAAAACCCTAGTTTCACGTTATAGCTCGCCGGAACCCGATCGACACCACTCTTCAGCCCGTCGTCGTTTGCCGGGCCTCGCCTGCGTTCCTCAACTTTCTCGCTTACGGATCATCCATCTATCTCTATTTTTCTTCCTTTTCCTGCGTTGTTTTTTTTCTTTGCTGACTGGTTTCGTTGTTTTCCTTTGTTGCAGGGCCGGAGTTTCTGTCTCCTGGGGTGCGTGGGGTCGCACTTTGTCCAGTCATATCTCTATCTTGTCCGATGGCTTCGTCAAGCACCTATCCCAATAGTCCTGGAACCCTAACTGACCAGGGCCTAGCCAACCTCACCCAAACCCTAACCCTATCTGAAAAAGAGTCCACACTTTGTGATGTTCCTATTAGTTCTTGAGACACAGATTCCCTGGATTACTCTCTATCGTTAGCAGCCAAAGTTTTCACTCGACGGAATATCCACGCTGATTTCTTCAAGACTACCATGATGAATTCTTTGAATCAGTTTAAAGGAATGGACATATTGAAGCTGGGCGGGAATCGCTTTCTATTCAAATTTAATCACTTATTGGACCTTCAGCGAACAATGGAGAGTACATCATGGAGTTTCGAAAAGTATCCGATTATCCTCTCTACCATTTCAGATGGTGATGATCCGGCAACTATGGAGCTTGACAGATGTGACTTCCATGTTCACATCCATGGTATTCCGGCGAGTAAGAGATACCACGAGCTCGCTGCACTTATTGGGAACAGATTAGGTGCGTTAAGATCATTTGATGAAAACTCTGTGGTGGCTCGTAAGGTGGGAACTATGAGGCTTCGAGTCGGTATTTTGATGACAGAACCTCTTCCACGCTGCATCATGCTTCGCCTCCCAACGGGAAGAGATATTACGATCCGGACGACTTACGAACGACTCAACAATTTCTGTTATCTATGCGGCCGGTGTGATCATGTTGATAAGGTCTGCCATCTTTGCTATGAGAACAACTTTGTGGATCCTGGATCTAACATGCCCTATGGTCCCTGACTTCGGGAATCGCCGAGGCAAACAGAGTCAACCACACGTACATTCCCACCCCTCATCCCAATCCAGACAATCCCAAATCCCCAAACCTTGAGAAGTTCTACCCGTATCTCCCCCCCAAAGTCAACTCCTCTTCACATGAAGCTGGCGATGGGCTACGGTATTCTCCCATCAACAGCCTGAGCCACACAAATTCTCTTTCCAGTACCCTTATACCCCCCACTGCCCAAAAAGCTGACAACGAACTCCCTGTAACCTTGTCTCCTAACTATACTACCCATGAGAACCTCCAAACCTATAACCACCTCACTTTACAAGAGTCAGCGCCCGAGAACTCTTCACCCCCACTCTTAACTATGCCAATATCCCATCCTACACAACACACTACACCCTTTCTACCGAATCCAACAAACATGCAACCTTCCAATTCCACCGCCCTTACAGTTTCAAAACCTACATTACCAACTATCAAACAAACCTACATGAGACCAGAAGACCCCAATCCTGGACCCGTAAGCTAACGCCCCAGACTTGAATGCTCTAATACTGATCTTCAACTCTCCTCAATCATCACACAAAACCCACCGCACCAAAGAAAACACCCTTGCCTCTTGGATTCATTTGACCAAAATCTTGTAAATATACCCTTAACCCTTAGCATTGAAAACACCCGAAACAGCAGCCCACCTATCAAACAAAAGTTCAAGAGAACTGAAAACTCCAAACTAGATATGTCCTCCCTCTCTAAAATGCCACCCCCCCAATATCAACCGAACCCCAACTCCCAGCCTTTTCTCTCTAACCCGTTGATGGATGGGAAAAACCTAACGACGGAGGATGCGCAGCATCCTCGCCGATCCCAATGAGTTGCCTTAGCTGGAACTGCCAAGATTTGGGGGGACCTTGGCGAGTTCATAACCTTCGGTCCTTTATCCGGGACCACAACCCCTCCTTGATCTTTCTTTATGAGACAAGATATAAGTCATTCAAGATAGAAAGATTAAAAATTTCTCTTAACATGAATGGTGTCAGCGTGGATTCGGCGGGAAAAGGTGGCGGTTTGGCGTTGCTTTGGCGCAAGACCGTGGATGTTACATTACAAAGCTTTTTGAAAAATCATATTGATGTCCTCATTTCGGATTTGGGAAATGCGGGACAGTGGCGGTTTACTGGTTTCTATGGCTTCCCGGAACGGCAAAACAAGCACCTCTCATGGGCTCTTCTCTCTTGGTTAGCCCAACACTAGTCAGAACCGTGGCTTGTTAGTGGAGATTTCAACGAAATCCTCCACGATTTAGAACGCGAAGGTGGGAATGCAAGACCCTTCGCTCAAATGGAAGCTTTTGGAAGTGGCCTTAATAATGCAGGTCTCTCGGACCTCGGTTTCAGTGGGTTCCCATATACTTGGAGACGTAATCGAGCTTCTCCTGACACTTTGAGAGCTCGTTTAGATAGGTCCACTGCATCTGATAGTTGGCGGCAGATTTTTCCCCAAGCCAAGGTGCATCACATCACAGCAACGTGTAGTGATCATGATTCGATTCTTATGTTAATTGCTACTCCTTCGCGGATGAGGAGAAATAGTACGCGTCCGTTTCGCTTCGAAGCAGCGTGGGCTAAATCAGAGGATTGTGCGAAAATTATTAATGAAGCTTGGGAGAATTCTTTGGGAAGTAATCCAGCAGATACGGCTATTCAAGGAGCAAAAAACTGCCGTGTCGGCCTTCTTAATTGGAATCGTAAGTGGAGGAAACTTTCTACCCAGGACATTAAGGGCCTGGAAGATCCGTTGAAACAACTCAAAAAGGGATCAGTTTCTCCTGAATCACTGCTGGAAGAAAAGAATATCAAAGATCGGTTAGAATCATACATGTTGGAAGAGGAGTTGGCTTGGAAATACAGAGCTAAGATAGAATGGCTTAAGGAAGGCGATAAAAACACGAGGTTTTTCCACTCTAAAGCCTCTCAACGAAAGAAGAATAATAAGATTGAGTATCTTCTCAATAACGCTGGGGTCCGTTGTGAAGAACGGGAGGAAATCAAAGAAATTATTGAGAACTATTTTGGCGAGCTCTTCACCTCTAAACCTTGTGACCCAGGGACTATAGAATCAATGCTTGCTGTGCTGGCTAGAAAGATTGATGAGGATATGACTTGAAAAATGCTCATACCATTCACGTCGGGAGAGGTAACAAAAGCCCTAAAACAAAAGTACCCCCTTAAATCTCCGGGCCCTGATGGCCTTCCCCCTTTTTTTCTTTCAGCGTTATTGGAATATTGCTGGTCATTCTGTGATTAATTGTGCTCTTAGCTTTCTTAATGATGGTAATTTTGACACAAGGTTAAACTTCACTCACATAGTTCTTAGACCAAAATGCAAAAACCCCGAACTCATAACACAGTTTCGGCCTATCAGCCTCTGTAACGTCATGTACAAAATTGCTTCTAAGGCTTTGGACAATCATATTAAGCCCTATTTAGATAGAGTCATTTCTGTGAGCCAGTCAGCTTTTGTCTCTAATAGACTTATCACTGATAATGTCCTTGTTGCTTTCGAAATTAACCATTTCCTTAAGCGAAAGTCTGCAGGAAAGCAGGGCATCTTCAATTTGAAACTCGATATGAGTAAGGCCTACGACCGGGTTGAATGGAGGTTCCTCGAAAAGGTAATGGTTAGGTTAGGCTTCCCTTTAAAAATTATTGAGCGTATTATGCAATGTATTACTACTGTGTCTTATTCTTTTACTCTTGTGGGTTCGAATTTTGGGCATCTTTCGCTGGGGAGGGGTATCCAACAAGGTGACCCCCTCTCCCCTTATCTCTTTCTTCTATGTGCAGAAGTTCTCTCTGCTTTGATACAGGATCAAGAGAATCGAGGAGTAATTCGGGGTGTTGAGGTATGCAGAGGAGCCCCTTCAGTGAGTCATTTGTTATTCGCTGACGATATCTTAATCTGTGGGAGGGCGAATAGAGAGGCAATGGTGGGGATAAAAGGCGTGTTGGAGATGTATGAGGAGGTGTCGGGACAAGTGGTTAATGCACAGAAATCGGAGATGGTATTTAGTAAGAACGTTGGGGCGGAGGTTCAGGAGGAGCTTGCAACTATTTTAGGGGTAAAGAAAGTAGAGAAGTTGGCTTTGTATTTGGGTTTTGCCTTCGGTAATAGGCAAAGGGAAGCGGAAAGTGTTTGCGTCTATCTTGGAAAGAGTTAGAAAGCGAATTATGGGCTTTTCGAAGAGGTTCTCTCCTCGGCTGGGAAAGAAATATTGATTAAAGCAGTTTTGCAGTCGATTCCCACTTATAGTATGTCGTGCTTTCTCTTGCCAGACAACTTTGTACAGGAGTTAGATTCAGCGATTTCAAATTTTTGGTGGAATAATAGAGAGGAAAAGAACCTACATTGGCTGGCGTGGAGGAAAATATGTCGAAGTAAGCGTGAGGGAGGTTTGGGGTTTAGGAAAATCAAGCAGTTCAATTTAGCTATGTTGGCTAAGTAGCTGTGGCACATCATTAGGTTCCCAGAGTCGCTCATTAGCAGAGTTTATAAAGCTAAATACTTCTCGAACAACTCAATTTGAGAGGCAAGACTTGGGAGATCACCTTCATACGCATGGCGTAGTTTATATGAAGCTAGGTTTGTGGTGGCGAAAGGTACGAGATGGTGGATTGGATCGGGTACAAATGTACATGTTTGGCGGGATAGGTGGCTTCCCGGATCCCCTACTTGGCGATCGAAATTCAACCCGGAGTCCTTTCTGCATTTGGAGTGGGTTGGGGATTTGATGTACCCGGGAGTTCAAAAGTGGGACGAGGAACTTGTGAATAATCTGTTTTATCAAGAGGATGCCCAACGTATGTTAAGCATCCCACTTGGTGAGTTTGCGAGGCCCGATCGACTGTTGTGGATCGGAAACAGAAATGATGAATTCTCTGTCAAAAGCGCTTATCATTTCGCAATGAAAATGGGGAACGAAAATGAAAGCTCCGCCTCCACTGCCGGTGCTCACCCAATTTGGAGATTAATTTGGACGTTGGATCTTCCACCTAAGGTACGAAGTTTTATTTGGAGGGTTAGTAATAATATTCTCCCTACTGTTTTGAATCTGCTGCAACGTAGAGTGCCAGTTGAAGTGGGATGCCCGCATTGTGGATACATGGAAGAAGATATTCCCCATGCTTTGTTCAGCTGCACTTTCGCTAGACAAACATGGGCATTGTCAAATTTACCATGGAATTTTATTTCTAGTATGACGACGGATTTCAGGGATAGATTGGTGCTTTTGGCTAAGACATTGAATGATGATCAGCTGCAAAAGATATGTGTATTAATGTGGGCTCTTTGGTACTCAAGAAACAAGAAAAGAGCAGAAAGTATCATGCAAGCTCCCCATGAGATTATCAATTTCGTGGAGAGGTTTATGTAGATTTTAGAGCTGCTAAGTCTACGGTTGTAGAGACACAGGCGGAGGTTAGATGTGAAAGATGGGAAAAACCTTTGGTGAATTGGATAAAGGTAAATTATGATGTAGCCGTCTTCCCAAGAGACAACGCAATCGGTATTGGTGTTATCGCCAGGAATTCAATTAAAAGCTGCGTGGGATGGGAGACGGACCGGAGAAATCACATATCTGATCCGGCTACACTATCAGCGGTGAAAGTGGCACGCAACTTTGGTTGGAGAAGAGTAGTTTTCGAAGGTGATTGTGGTAACTTGGTCCGACAACTCAATAGTAAGGAGCAGGATCATTCTGAAATTGGGAACATAGTTGATGATATTCGTTGTATTTGTTCTTGTTTTGAGGAGTTTAAGTTTGTTTTCACTAGACGTGATGCGAATAGAGTCGCTCACGCTCTTGCTCGTAATGCAGCTTCGGCTTGCGTTGGGTCTTCGGACTTCCCTTTATACGTTTCTGATTTGGTTCACCTTGAGTGCGAATAAAACGGGTTCTATGGACCCTCCATCTTTCAAAAAAAAAGAAAAAGAAATTTGATTTCAATTCTAGACCTAATGATCTATATTCTGCATCAAGTATTTTTTGTATTGATGAAAATTTTTATTCAATAAAAATATTCATGTAATTAAGCTTGAATTTTTAAATCAAATCATTAAAAGTTCTTTTACCATAACAATAATTTTGAATTTGAATTAATCTACAAATTTGGAGTTGTGTGTATTTAAAAAAACAAAATATTTGAGTTCCTCGAAAGTATATAATAAATTAAAGCTAATCTAAAAATAATGAGGCATGAATAATGATAAGGGATAAATTGGGACTCCCGCATGGCCCGCCCGATGCGCGCCACGTGGCAACTGACGCGGACATAGGGACGCCCCCAATTTCGACCCAAAGCTCGTCTCGCCATCGACTCTCCCTTTGGAGGAATCTGCCATCCATACGTCTTACGCGACTGGGGTCGCGACTCGGGCTCCCCCATCACTCCGTACGTAAGCATTAAATGCAGATTCCCTCCACTACCACGCACATTGAATGCGACCTCCCAAGGATACTGTTGCGGCGTCGCTGCAAAGGCGGTACAATGCTTTTTCGTAAAAGCACTGTTCCGGTCACCATCTCTGCCCACTTTTAACAGACCGTGATCTACACTTCCTGGGAGGTGTACCCACACACAGTCTCCGCCTATATAAGCCATCTCTCCACTTAGATGGAGGTAGGCTTTTCTGCTCACACCGAACTCTATACTCTCTCGCATTTTCGACCCAGAACTAGTCCCTGACTTCAACGTCGGAGTGCCAAAAAGGGTCCAACCCCTACATTCCCCTTTTTTGGCCTTTGAGTTCACGTTTGTTCCTTCCTTTTCAGCTAAGGAAAGCATCAGAGTCCTTCCACGTTACAAATTCTTGGGTGATTAGGTGTTCTAATCTGCTGTGCTCGCACATAGCCAGATTCTGACATGATCAGATTTTATTATAATGCATTTTATTTAGATCAAAAAATTATATTTTAATCTCTATAAATTTTATTTGGTTTTAGTTCCCTAATAGGTTAATCTTTCTTTGCAACCCAACCTTTGGGATGCGTTGCACTTTGGTACCCAACCTTTGATTTTTGACGAATTAGTACCCAACCTTTGCAATTTGTTTAATTTCAGTACCTAGGTCAACATTAAGGCCAAAATCTCAGGCCAAGGCATAACGCCTGTGTTTCACGCGATTTTTTAAGGGCAATTTAGTTTTTTTATTTTTTTTTACTAATTAAGAAATTAAAAAACACAAAAAATAAAGAATAAAAAATAGAAGAACTCAGATGGTGGAGAAGATGAAGATGTCTGTAAAAGATTAAGATGGTCGAAACGGATATGTCTCTGGCACCACCACCTCCACCGGCAACCGCCAACTTCGAATCGTCTCCCATTTTCCCCTTTTTCTCACCTACCCTGTCTCTCCCTTCTCCCTCCTCAACCCAAAATAGCAAGAGGGACAAAAGCCCTCAACCGCCGCCAACTTCCAGCTTCGGTCGCCACCGCCGGCGCCGTCTCCACCTCTTTCTCCCTTTCTGAAGCAAGAAAGCCGGGAAACATACACATTGACCCAGATCTAAGATTAGATTTATAGAGAGAGAGAGAGAGATGGAAATGATGGTTGAAACTATGATTGTTCTCCAGATTTGCAGAAGGTTCGGGTTGGAAAACCCCTTATGGATTAATCTATGATTCTTCTTCAGATTTGCAGAAGGTTCGGGTTACGTTGGAATCACCCTTACGGATTAATCTTTGATTCTTCTCTAGATTTGCAGAAGGTCCATCTTCA
>JBBMKE010431466.1:0-10340 GCA_037834125.1 Lippia alba
CTTTGACTTGGTGCGTGTGCGGACTTTCCATTTCGTACACGTGTCGGGTCTTAGTGCGGGGGATGTGGTGCCTTTCGATTGGGGTGCTACACTTTCTAATCGAGAGATCGTTTGTATATTCAGATTTTAAGTCGTTAACACTTCAAATTAAAGGTTTGAAGAGATTTAATCTTTTTATGAGCAATCAGTTGCTGGTGGAGTGAGAGTTTTGGAGAAACTTGACCGAGTCCTTGCAACGCCAAACTGGTCAAGCAAGTTCCCGGACAGTGTGGTACGTGTGCTGCTGCGGACCCATTCTGATCATTGCCCACTTCTGATCGATACAACGGGGCTGCGGTGCACACACTTGGACTTGGACTGCGGAAGCAGCCTGGTTCTCGCACTTGGACTGTGAGAAGGTGATTTAGTCGATATGGGAGGGCAATCACAAACTTTTAGACGCGCTTAATGCGATGCCGGACACGATGCGGAGTGGAACTGAGCAGTCTTTGGTAATGTTTTTCGCAAGAAGAGATTATTGAAAGCAAGATTGGGAGGGATCCAAAAAATCCCAATGGACAGGCTCAGTAAGGGACACAAAACGCTGGAGCTGGATTTGATTAAGGAATAAAACGAGATCTTGAAAAGAGAAGAACTAATATGGTATCAGAAATCTAGGGTGGAATGGCTGAAACATGGGGACCGCAACACCAAATTCTTAAAATTTAACAACCCTAAATAGAAGAAGGAGAAACAAAATTGATAATCTCTATATCAATGATTCTTGGGTTTCTGACAAAGAAGTACTGAAAAACCACGTGAGAGACTTCTTTGTGAATCTCTTTGCCTCTGATGCTATTGATAGGGAGGGAGACCCTGTCCCACAGAGCCAAATACAGAGGAAACTCAGCCGAAGTGAGGAGAGAGCAATCTCCAAACCTGTGACAAATGTGGAAGTTCATTCGACGGTGAACTCCACGAGCCCATATAAAGCACCCGGGCCAAATGGGTGTCATGGGTTCTTCTACCAAAAATATTGGGAGATAGTGGGGGATTCGGTGTTCTATTGCATATAAGACTGCTTCAGAAACAAGACAATACCGCTGGAGATGGGGAAGGCATTCATCAGCCTTATTCCTAAGAATGAAAGCCTAAAAAACGCTGGGGAATTTAGGTTGATTGCCCTCCTCAACGTAAACCTAAAGTTCTTGACCAAGAAAATTTTTATGAGAATCAAGCCATATATTTTGGGACTTGTGGGTTCTTATCAGAGTTCTTTTATCCCGGGAAGAACGACTCATGATAATATTCTTGTTATTAAGGAACTTGTGCATTCAATGTATAATTCTAAGAGCAGAAAGGGTTGCATGCTCCTCAAACTTGATCTCGAAAAGGCTTATGACATAGTGAAATGGTCCTTTCTTCGGGAAACACTGATTTCCTTTAGATTTGCTGAGTCGTCAATGGAGCTTATCATGGCGTCAGTGAGTTGTGTTAAACCTCAAATCTTATGGAACGGCGATCCAACCGAGTCCATATCGCTGATGCGCGGATTATGGCAAGGGGACCCTTTATCCCCATATTTGTTTGTGTTATGTATGAAGAGATTGAGCTATATATGATTGAGGAGGCTATTGACAATGGGGAATGGGGGCCAGTAACTACTAACAGGAATGGACCTAATTTCAGCCATATCTTATTTGCCGATGATATCATGTCCTTGTCGCCAAGGTAAAAAGAGCTAATGCTCTCAGTATAAGGGGAATTCTTAATTAGTTTTGTGGAGCCTCTGGGTTGCGTATTAGCAACAACAAGTCCAAAGTTTGGTTCTCCCTGCGTACAGATCCTAGTTGACGCACTGAGATTACTAATTTACTGGAGATTAGCGAAACAGACCAAATTGGGAAATATTTGGGGGTTAACTTGGGAGATGGCAGGCATAACAATGTTGATTATGCATCAGTGCTCGAAAGGGTTCAAAAACGCCTCTCGGCATGGAAAGCCAAAAATTTAAACATGGCGGGAAGGCTTATCCTTATACAGTCGGTTACCTCTTCAATACCCGTTTATCACATGCACACCAATTGGTTCCCTTCGGGTGTGTGTGATAAACTTGATCAGATCAATAGGAAGTTTCTATGGTCGACGGACACTACGAAACGAAAGACTCACTTGGTTGGTTGGGGTAAGGTCCTTCGCAGCAAAGAGGCTACGAACTGGGAATTCGAGCTGCAAGACGCAATAATATTGCGTTATTAGCGAAGACGGGGTGGCGCGTTCTTAAAGGAAATGGCGGCAAATGGGAGGAACTTTTTCGGTCCAAGTACTTGAGAAATGATGATATTTTGAACCACAAACCAAAAGCGACAGCCTCCCGGCTTTGGAAGGGAGTTGTCAAAAGCATTTAACGTCTCGAAGGAAGCATCATATGGAGAATCGGGGATGGTAGTAGTGTGAACTTATGGAATGATAAGTATCAGTGGAGGGAAATTGAAAGACATGGTGTCGGAGTCAATACATGAAGATGATCTTCAACTGAAAGTCAATGATGTTTTTAGCACGACGTCAGGCTGGGATTTCAGTTTAGTGCGCACACAAATTCCGGATACAGTTAATGATATGATCAGATCATTTCCGGTTAGTAGGGATGTCACAACGAGTGATACCCGAATCTGGGAGAAAGAGGCATCTGGAAAATTTAGTTGCCAGTCCGCTTATACCGCACTAGCTAGAGACGGCGAGAGAAGGGAAACCTCATGGGGGCTTATCTGGAAAAGTAGTCTCCCAAATAAGCTCAAATCTTCCTTTGGCAGATTAATCATGGGAGCATTCCCGGAGGCGAAACGGGTCTGGAAATGGGTGTTACATGATGAGGACTGGTTCAAATTTAATCAGCTCAGCGACACAGGTTGGGTGGGCAATTGTTGGAAGAATGACTTCCGCAACAAATTACTGCATGGTTGTGATTGAAGAGTGATCTTTGCGGCGGGGCTATGGACCTTGTGGAAAAGACGCAATAATTGGGAGTACAGACTCAGCGTTATTCTCTTACGGTCATGTTAAATACTTGGAAGGCAACGGCGGTGAATTTGAAATCTTTGGAGAGATTGCCTGGCGTTAAGAAACCTAGAATTGAACACCCTTGGAGGCCGCCGGAATGAGGGTGGGTTAAGCTGAATAGTGATGGCAGTCTATACGGTCATCAGAATACGACGACGGCAGGCGGAGTCATCAGAAATGATAGAGGAGAGTGGATTATAGGTTATGCACTTAAATTTGGCCAGTTTCCATTCTTATGGCCAAGTTGATTGGAATCAGAGAAGGCCTAGCTATTGCCTGGCATAGACGGTTTCCGAGGATAGAGGTGGAATGTGATTCCATGGCAGTAATTACTTTGATCAAAGATGCCGATGCGGAGGTTCATCCTTGGGGCTTATCTTGGAAGATTGCCGTAGATTGATTCACAAACCTTGGGAGTGCATCCTGAAGCACACGTACAGGGAGGGCAATAGTCTTGCGGAAGCTTTGGCGAAACGAGGACAACAAATGGAGGAGGATAGGATGATTTGGGATCACCTCCGGAAGGGGTTGGGGCTTGATTTGGCCTGGTTTTTTTGGCAAAGTGTTAGCCATTTATGTTGCTTCCAAAAAAAAGTAATTAAATATCATATGACAAGCCGTTGCTATTTAATTTACACTAATCTTGATTGAATGGCTTAATTTAATTATGAATGTTGATCACGAGAATGACTACACAAACACTTAAGCACATGTGCCTAACCTTGGGAGAAGCTTGGATATATATATTTGTGATTAGGATTTGAAACACCTACGTATTTCTTGAGCATGGATTCGAGCACTGAAGTATAATATTGTTATTTTCCAAACTACGTGTTTATTTATTTATTCCATTTACTTATCTACGTGTTTTAATTTCTTTAGTTTGATTGGTAGTTTGGCTAGAATTTCCTAATATTTTGTCTTAATCTATCGATTGGAGAAAATACTGAATGATTGATTAGTTTCCCTTTCATGTTTGACACCTTGTGTGCTACAATTATCAGTGTACACTTACACACGTATAGGGTTATTTTATTAAAACTTACACCCAAACGTAATTTCTAATCCGGCTTGGGTTAAGACTTGATTCATGTGTCATTATCCCAAAAGACAAAGTCCTAACAACTTGATGAATTAGGAGAATTAGGAGATTTGTATACATGTGTAGATAATTATAAATACACAAAGCATACAAGAGCATATAAAGAAATGGTTATCTTTGATCAAAATCATTTTATTTATTATTTGTAATTTTATGGGGAAATAAACAAAACGGACTATACAATGCCGACTTTTAGGGAACTATTCTTAACAATTCGATCATGATGGCATATGTATAGATATATTGTTGTTGGTTTTTGCTAGTGCTAGTCCTCGATGGGCTTAGGATTATTTGTTGATGATATTTGTGGCCTGTGTGGCCTTATATTGTGCTATGTCGATATTATGTTTATGATTGATGCTAACTAATTTTGGCTATCGCTTCTACATGTTTTACTAGTTTTCGTGTTCTTTTGGAATTTGTGGTCTTAGGTTCTGTCTGATTAGATAGTGAATGTGTCACTCATTCGTTGAGTTTTTGGCATGTAATTGAATTTTTTCATTTCATAAACAAGTTAGGTTTTAATGGCAGAAATGTTGTGTCATATTGCTGGGGGTGCAGCATTTTAGTTTTTGTTTAGTAGTTTCCTAGAAATTGTTATTTGTAAGTGTTGAATTCAAGCGTGTTGAAAACTCTAAAATATTTATTATTTTTACAATAGCTTGATGTTCAATAGAAGTCATTTTATTTCAACGATAATATCCATGTCATTTTTATATTTTTGAGTGATTTTATTTTTACATAAATACTCTAACACGCACCAATTCGAACGTTGGAGTATGATCCACTTGCTTCGAACAGCTGATAGCAAGAATTTGGACACCCCATATATGATATATATGTGTTACCAAAAAAAAAATATATATATATATATGATATATATGTATATATTTTACAATCCTTTTTTAATCTAAGATTTTCTTTTCAAATGTTGTTACCCTTTCGATGCCAAAATTCAAAGGAGCCTTCAATTTAACTCATAATTCATAGTTTTGCATATTCCTTATATAACGATTTAAATAAATAAATTAAGTTGCGTCATTTTATAATTCATTAGTCCTTGATGATGATGTAGTTGTCCACGCTTGAACCAAAATTTATTGTCAAAATATGAAAAATAAGATTTTCCCTCCTATGGTTTCTTATTTCAACTCAATTTTATCGTTTTTTAGTTCTTTTAATTTCAATATGGGTACTTTCTCCTTCCTCTCTCCTCTTCCCAAGTATATATATATAGATATTTGTATATGAAATTTTATGAATTTTTTTTATTATTGATCTTTCTCATCAAAATTAAAATTGATACTATTGAGGATTAAGATATTAAATATTTTAGTACACTTTAGTATTATACTCTAATGCACCAACACTTTTAAAAATATCATTTTGCTGTGTCGTGTCGTGTCGGACACCGTGGCCGACACTTCTCACGTGGAAAATTCACAAAAAAAATTCGTGTTACCGTATCCTTGTCGTGTCGTGTCCATGTCGCTGTGTCCGTATCCGTGCAACATAGGTATTATACTTTGATCGACGCCCTTCACTAAAATTTATGGCTCGGCCACCTGTCCCAACCTGTCTTTTACTTTCTCTCTTTTATAGAATTTTATCTTATTTTAAATTTTATTTTCATTTCCTCTTTTCTGTTCCTTACCAATTTTTTACTCCTTTTTTTTCATTATTTGATAAACAAATTTCATCTTATTTTCAATTTTATTCCCTTTCCTCTCTTCTCTTCCTCGCCTATTTCACTTCCCTTTTTTGTTTCATTATTTTGTAAATAAAATTTAAATTATTACTATCCCAAGTCTTAAATTTATGTGCTATATTAAAAATAATTAAAATGAAAATAATATAAGTATTATAAAATTAAATTGAATTTTCATTTCAATGAAATATGTCTTAAAAGGCACACGTATTGACTACATTGCGTCAGAGGCACTACAAAGAAAAAATAAGAAAAATAATCAAAAAGAGTGTGCGAAGGCATGACAGATATTTCTAAATTTCCTCCATAAATACAACTATACAAATAATGAAGTACAATAATGAATAAAGTATAATTGGAAAAATACACAGATCTTATTGCAAACCAGCTCGGGTAAGGAAGCAATATTATTACATATATGGTTCAGACAGCTGTTTCCTTAATCACCTGAACAAAAAATTGCCGTTTTTCCTCTTGATGAATCCATGGAGTTTTATGCTTACCCATCTCATTCTTTTCCCCCTTCATCATCATCATCATCATCACCGTCGTCATCGTCAACATCTTCGTCTGAGTCTCATTCGTGCTTCGGGTCTTTAGTCAATAAGATCAAAGGATTCGTCGGGTGTGCAGTTTCTGCCGTGGTTGGGAATGTGTTCTCTGCAATTTTCACCTTCTTCTTTGCCTTGGGTGAGCGATCTTATCTCTCTTCTTTCTCCTTCTCAATTTCTTGTTGAATTTTTGGTACCTACGGTGACAAAGTTGTTATCCTTCATCGATTGTTCTACAGTTGTTTGATCTGTGTATTTGTTTCTGATGTCGGTTCATAATTTTCGTCTGGGATTTTCTGTGTCTTCCCCAGTATTTGGCTTCATTTGGTCTTGATTTATTGTGTCCAAAATCTGAATTAGGTTTCGAAATTCTCATGTTCTCCGAATTGGATCTTTATTATTTCTTTTCCAAAATTTCTTTTTGGTGAAGGCAGCAAAATATTTGGCTTTGGCTTTTGAGTTTTATGAGTTATGGTTTTGTAGCGAAGGCATGTCATGTGTGGTATGTGGGCAGGTTTGCCTTTGTTGGGTTGTGGTGGATGGGGAGGTGGGCGGTGGACGAGGGGGGTGTATGCAGAATTTCTCTACTGAATGGTTCGGATCGAATATAGACGACGATCATTTATTTCTAAATAAAAGTATTGATGATTCATTTAGAAGAATTTTGTATTTCGAGTGTTAAATTCTTTTTAGCTTTTTTGTATCTTTTCCTGATATGCTAAATAAAGGATCTGCCCCTTGGTCTCTGCAGTTGGTACCTTGTTGGGAGCAATGACTGGAGCGCTGATAGGCCAAGAGACAGAAAGTGGTTTTGTTAGAGGGGCTTCGGTTGGGGCCATCTCTGGAGCTGTTTTCTCAATTGAGGTCTTTGAATCCTCACTGCTTTTATGGCAATCGGATGAATCTGGGCTCGGCTGTCTCCTCTATCTGGTGAGCAATCAGCTCTAACAAATGATCACCTAATATTTTTTATTAACACATGGGTGTATGTGTAAAATATCATTCCCATAATCCACAGTTGAACGAGTTGAATTTCATTCTTCATCCCAGAAAGTATTTTTACAGCCCTCAACAAACGATTCTGATTTAGCAAAGCTTAATATGGATGTTTTGAAATGTATGTAGATTGATGTCATTGCAAGCCTTCTAAGTGGCAGACTCGTTCGTGAGCGTATTGGTCCGGCTATGCTTAGTGCAGTCCAAAGCCAGGTATAATGATCTAATGATTGCCAAATATTTATATTTCGTAAAAATTTGAATAATCTCTTTTAGTTAATGTCAAGTGCCTTTTGTTAATCAGATGGGAGCTGTTGAAGCGCAATTTGAGGATATTCCCAACATTTTTGACACGGGTGGGGCAAAAGGTATGCTGGTGGACACTGTCGAAAAGATCCCAAAATTCACAGTTACTGGAGATGACAGTGTTGACACTTCCGGGGAAGGAGTTTCTTGCTCGGTATGCCTTCAGGTAACCATTCTGGCTCTCTCCCTTAATAATCTTCTCTAATCTACAAATTATGTGCAAATACAGAAACCATTCCCCTTTGGTTTTGGAATTACACATAATTGTTTGTAATTTATCTCCAATTTATGATTACTCCTTTAGCCCTTTATATTGTTCAGTATAAGTGATGCATTGTTCGAATTTTAATAAGCATCCCTACATTCTCTCACTTGACTACATGATTTTATTCAAGATTTATGATAAACTTTGTTAGATTTCGTGGTTAGAAGGGGTACTTGTAGTTAACAAAAAGCAAGAAGATACATAGAGCCGATTCAAACGGCCAGCAAAAGTGCCCGTGATAAAAATGAGGCATGAACAACCTCCGACCATAAACAAAATAACCACGTGTTTTTTTCTTCGTATTTCTTATTTTTTTCTCCCACCTCACTTAGAATTTCTTTTTCCTTTTGCTTTTATATTCTCTTATATTATCTTCCCTCTCTCTCTTTCTCTCTCTCTCTCACTATATATATATATATATATATAAAAGAAAAAACACTGGGACAACAAGCCCCGTGGAGTTTTTACAAGGCCTCCACCTCATAAATAAGCCAAAACAATCGGGAAGTTTACAAAGAACATGAACAAAGCACCGAATAATAACTCTTGGAGAAACATCAGGTAACTCAAAGAGGGCATCAAATGCAAATCAAATAAAACAAGAAACTTGAGAAAAGGATAGCCAATATAATAGAAGAAATGGTGGACCACACTCCTCCTTCTTGGTCTTGAGATACTTGTAACGATCATCAGTCGGAATAGACCGTTGCACATTACCAAGCCAACCAGACATAATCTTCTTAACAAAATCCAGGCAGACCTTATCAAATCCCTTACTTCTTCCACTGAGCACTTTCACAGTAATAATAAGACTCTCTTCCATATCCTTGAGGCTAACAAAGTTGAATGTATCCCAAAACAATTTGTGAAGAAAATTGCTAGAGCTCGAGTGTTTTAAGTCATTTAGTGATTTCCCACCCAAACAACAAGGATTGACCTCGACTTAGTCACAATCATTGGCGTTTCCCTATATTTTCTTATTTTTATTATTCTAATTATTTTTTTAGGACTGTAGTATTATCTTTTTCTGAAGTATTCTTTTATTTATCATAAATTTAGTACACTAATATTAAAATTAGCTACAAAATAGTTGTTAATATGTTGAATTGAATTTTGTCGTGTAATTAAATATTAATATTACTTTTTCATTTGCATATGCATTGAGTTTGCCAAATTACTAGTTTGAAGAATCTTTGTATCTTGTCAATAAGCAGGATTTCCAGCTCGGCGAGACCGTCCGTCGTTTGCCACATTGTCACCACATGTTTCATTTACCTTGTATTGATACTTGGCTGGTGAGACACGGTTCTTGCCCATTGTGCAGAAGGGATCTGTGATATTTGTCTGTTTCTCTGTATATGACATCAATTAGACCCTTTTTTTCCCCCCCTCAAACTTACATGTAGGGTTTCTGTATTTGTTCGATGAACCCTCGGTTGTAGAATTTTTCTTGTAGTCATATGTATGTAGCTTTGGCACCAGTTTGAGTTGGCCATTTTGCTCATCATTATTTTGTGTAAAGCAAATTTTGTTCTTTGTCATTGTTCTTCTCAGTCTGCTTGTGGTAAATATTCGAGGTTCCACGCTGTTCATTTTGGTAGCTAGCTTTAAATTTCGTTTTTCCTCATAATCTGTCCATTAAGGTAGTCTGTGGAGTTTCTCTCAAACTCTCGATGCTTTAAATTCTGAGTATTCTTTTCACAATTCTGGGCATGAAACACTTCTCGATAACAGAGGCGGTCATATTTAGAATTCTGCGGTTTCAACTCGAGATAACCTACATCGAGATAACGACTTTGGTTGGTTACTTGGTTACTGCTTGAGTTTTTGACATCTAGTGACAACCGTCTTCTAATATTTTGACTTGGTATCTATACGGGTGACTCCTACAATTGAGGAACCAAGATCTACTCTTGATTGAGGAGTTCCACACTACACTTTTTTTTTTATCACACGCATACTCAAATGGTTAGAGGAATTTAAATATGCATTCTTTTGGAGTAAGGAATTTGAATATGTAATAGTCTTCCAGACACAACCCTCAAATTTTTTGAAATTGGTTGCTCCACTGTTGATACTTTTGATGGGTTTCACTTTCCCCAAAATTTTAGGTACAGGAAATCACAATTTATGATGCTGGTCAGTCCCTTATCCTTAAAACTATTTAGAGCGAATTTCCTTTTCCTGCTTATGAACTATGAATTTGGTGGGATATAATGATTAACATAGTTTATTTTAGGGATAAATACCTTTTGTCATCCGAACTATGTTCTTTTTTACACTTTGTTATACAAATTTATTTTCGTTGCAAACCACCATCTCAACTATTTGATATTTACAAACCGCCATCTCCATCCAATTTTGAGTGGTTTT
>JBBMKE010431473.1:0-10340 GCA_037834125.1 Lippia alba
ATTTGGCCCTACACACTCCAGACTCTACATTCTTTGAGGTGATGTTTTAGGATTTCATATTAGTTACGCGACCTACAACCTTATTTGCTCGTTTTCAGGCCTGCATGCGATTATTATATTATTTTATATAATAGATATGTGTTATACAATATGTGTACGGATTAGTCATATGGTGAAAAGTTTTGAAAAGTATATGTACGAACGTATGTAAGCTTGAAATGTTTGGCAACGAGGCTATGCTCCAAACCATGTGACCTCGAGGCAGCTTTGGATTTGGATGACACGGAGAGGTACGTTATAGCATATACTAAGTTGCAGGGTAAGGTATGCTCAGTCAGGTATGTAAGTTTTACGTTATGTTATGCTAAGTCTGTTAAGCGAGGTATGCCCTGAAATATGGGAATTATGTTACGTTACGTTATGGGGCCCGGAGTCTGCGAGTCAGGAAGCTCGGAACGGCATCGGGCCATTGGGATAAGCCTGAGCGTAGTCTCCATCTGTTCTAATGGGAATAACCCGGAGTCCGCCAGGAGGTTTGGTTGGATGATGGGAACCCGAGGGTTTGAGTGTTCCCGCTCCCCTCATTCTGTCTGGACGGTTAGGGTTGGCCGACCCTTCCATCACCGGAGAAGGTGGGATTATTTTCTGATATGCTCTGTTATGTCATGTTCTGTTATGTTATGGAAGTTGGGGGAGACCCGTACTCGCCGGGTATATGTTCTGTTACGTTACGTTACGTTGTTTATGAAACGGGATAGGAGTTTCCTTTACGTTAAGTCTGATTTACAATAAGATTAAGATATGTTTCAAAATAAGTTAAGATAAGTTTTTGAATAAGTTTAAATTAAGTTTCTGAATAAGTATAAATTACATATAAATGAAGTTTTGTTTTAAAAATTAGTTTTGGTGTGCAAAACTCTAATCCCGTTTCATAATCTTGGTTTCAATACGTGCTCTGCTCCTTATTATGTATATAGTGTCGGTCAGTTCAGCCCCCTCACTCAGTCAAGTTGTTTGGACTGATCCCTCTCCTTTTCCCCCTTCAATTTCTGGTGCAGGTTTTGGTTCAAGCTAGGCGGTCTCGGGTCAAGTCTTTTGTTCAGTCTGAGAGTCAGTTATGTCATTTGAATCCTAATTTGTATTTATGCCTTTGCATTCGTTAAGTTGTAAATTATGTTCAGTTATTGGCCGTGTCGGTATCTTTTATATTTAATTTGCCCTTGTCGGGAATTGTCTGTATGTTTAAAAGAGGCCTGAGGAGCCCAAGTCTGCATGTAATCGTATGTTGGCCATTGCATGTGAGCATGCGATCGTATGATTTGTCGTATTGCTATGCTTAGTACTTGTTAGGTTTTTGGTTATTCCGTTTTCTTTGTATCGCTTCCGCATTTTGGTTTTGGCATAAATCATAGTACGGGGTCTACGTACCGCCTAGCCTAGGTTTAGTTTTTGATTTGTCACCTATTCGCTTTGACTTGGTGAGTGTGTGGACTTTCCATTTCGTACATGTGTCGGGTCCTAGTGCGGGGGATGTGGCATCTTTCGTTCGGGGTGCTATATTATTTGTTAAATAAGCCTAAGGATCAAGCAAAAATTGAGGAGACGGAGATTGTTAAGGAATTTTTAGATGTATTTCCGGAAAGTTTGAGTTCATTGCCACCGGAAAGGGAGATTGAGTTTGTGACAGATTTTTTTCGGATACCGAGCCTTTTGCAAAGACTCCTTACCGCATGGCACCCGCCGAATTAAAGGAATTGAAGAAACAACTTGAGAAATTGTTAACTAGTGGGTATATTCGTCCGAGCACTTCACCTTGGGGTGCTCCAGGTTTATTCGTCAAAAAGAAAGATGGTTCCTTGAGGATGTGTATTGATTTTCGGGAGTTGAATCGCAAGACGGTCAAGAACAAGTACCCCTTTCCACATATTGAAGAGTTATTCGACATACTTCAAGGATCAAGAGTTTACTCTAAATTGGATCTTCGATAAGGGTGTTATCAATTGCGAATCCGAGAAGTGGACATCTCGAAGACGGGATTTAACACTCGTTATGGGCATTATGAGTTCATGGTAATGCCATTCGGTTTGACTAATGCCCCGCCGCTTTTATGGACATGATGCATAGGATATTCCAGCCTTTCCTTGACAAGTTTGTGGTCATTTTTATAGACGATATCCTAGTGTATTCAAGAACCGCCGAGGAGATGCTAGGCACCTAAGGTTGGTGTTGCAAATGCTCAAGGATAATTAATTATTTGTGAAGTTTAGTAAGTGTGACTTTTGGATTGATCGAGTCTCTTTCTTGGGACACATTATTTCGTAGAATGGTATTAAAGTCGACCCTTCAAAGATTGAGACCGTGGCTAAGTGGGAGAGGCCGAAGAATGCTTCCGAGGTACTAAATTTCTTGGGTTTGACGGGATATTATAGAAGGATTGTGAATGACTTCTCCAATATTGCTACGGCTTTAACTTAATTAACTAAGAAGGAAATGGAATTTGAGTGGGATGAGGCATGCGATGAAAGTTTGGGTCTTTTGAAGGAAAAATTGACCACCGCCATAGTCTTGACACTTCTCGAAGGTACCGAGGGTTATATCGTGTATACAGATGATTCAAATGAGGGATTGGGATGTGTCTTGATGCAAAATGGAAAGGTCATCGTATATGCCTCTAGAAAGTTGAAGGAGCATGAAATAAACTATCCCACTCATGACTTGGAACTAGTCGTCGTTATATGTGTTCTTGCTAAATGGAGACACTACTTGTATGGGATTCCGTTTGAGATTTTCACCAATCATAAGAAGTTTCACCCCAAGTTGATTCCGGTCGAACAATGAATCCGAGAACGGATTCTTCTTAAGGGGGAGAGGTTGTGACGCCCCGACTTTTCGGCCGTGAAGGTAAGGTGTATGTGTTTTCCAATGTGCACAATTTAATTACTCTTGAGTACTTATTTGAATCTATTTGGGCTCAATTTTACTTAGTGGGACTCAATTTTACTTTAGGTACACTTTTGGGCCCATACATAAATGGGCCGCCTTTGAGTCATTAATTCGTATCTTGAGTTAGGGAAATCGAATTCGAGTTCCGTCAACTCCATTGAACTTGAATCGATGATGGGGGTTTAATGGGAGCAACCCCATAACCTTTCAACTTCGTTACTACCCCGAACACAACAAATTCCACTAAACACCTTTAAAACTCACAAAGAGACAAACTAGTTACCTTTTTTTACTTTTCTCTTTGACTCTACCTAACACAAAACACCTAAAATGCAGCCATCTCTCACCCCACACCTATTATACACATTTTTCAGGTGAGAGAAGTGAGGAAGAGAAGCCCAATCTCCATATCTTCCATTCTTGCACCTTCAAGCTCAAGATTTGTTCTTTTCTTGCTTCAATCATTCAAGGTAAGTTGGGTTTCTTGTATTTCTTGTTCTTGAGCATTTTTTCTTCTTGGTAATTTGTGGATTCTTGTTGTGATGTGTGGTATTTGCATATCTTTGTGAAATCTAGGGTTTGAGAATGAAATGGGTCTTCTTGTGCATTTCTTTGATTCATTGAGATTTGAATGCTTTGACGATGGTTTATGTGACTTCCTTCCTCCTCATTTACGATTCTTGTGATGGGTGGTTGTTTGGGATAACCTCTACCTTTGATGTTCATGTGGGTTTGTGGAGAATTGATGAATTGATGTTAAATTGGTGTACATTCATGTGTGTGGAGGTGTTTTGTGATGATCTTTTGATATATAATTGTATTGGGAATGATTTGGAGTTGTTTTGGACCCTTTCCTTCTTAATTTAGCCCTTTTTCTCCCTAAACGAAGCCCTCGCAAGGCCGTGCACGTTTTACCCTTCAAATCCGTGAGGCCGTGCGGAAAGTTCGAATATTGGAAAATAAAATACCGCACGGCCGCGCTGATTTTACACTATAAATCCGCAAGGCCGTGCAGGTAGTTCGAGATGGGCAAAATTTAATTCCCGCGCGGCCGGCGCAGGTTTTCAGGCCAATGTTCGCATGGCCATGCAGCCTTCGTTTGTGCTCGAAATGACCTGAAATTTTAAACACTAAAACTTCTTTGAGTCTAGAACATTATCCAATTGATTTCACCTCAATATATTTTCTATATTGGGAGATATACCCAATTACGTTTTGTGTGGACACTTCGCCGGAAAACTGCATTCATCCAACTTCGCACCTATGCCATTTTCACCTCGCTTTGAACCAAAATTTGTGCTACCTATGCTTAGAAAGCTCTGTGAGTCTAGTCTCATTTAAAATAAACAAAACTCTATTATAACTTGTACAACTCGAGATATTCCCATTTTCCTACAGCACACGCATTTCTGAAAACTGTCAGCTTTCATCAAAATGTACTCAAGTCTCTTGGGTTCCTTTCACTCCGTTGACCCTCCATATATGTTTTACTTGGATTATATGCTCCATTAACATGAAATATTATGTGTTAGTATGTATGTTATGGAATTGTGACTCGTTTTGAATGGAAACATGATTGATATGGACTTAAATGGATTTGAACGCTTCTTTCATAAGTGGAATGCTGGATTATGGATCTTTAAAGTGTTTGTTGTGTACTTGAACATCCTCATGACATGATATTACTTCATAAGCATTTCATATCATACGCATGCCGAGCGTTGGTTATTTGGTTCATAAGTCTAAGTTTGTTGTACACTCGTGTCTTTTGCACAAAGGTCGATTCTGAGGGAGCCGAGGCGGATCCTTAGCTTCCTTTACTACAATCTTTTGTCAAGGTAAGGTTTTATTTCTATTGCTCGAACGTATTACCTTGTGTGAATCTTTTCTAGCTAAACTTTCAAAGTTATACTTATAAGTGTCAAAATGACTTCAAGAACATTTTCAAGTCAAGTTTCAAGCAATGTTTTCAAGAAAGATTTCAAGTAAAGGTTTTCAAATGTTTTCAAGAAAGATTTTTGCGAGATTATGCACACGATATTGGGGCCCGGGGAAAGGTGTAAATGGAGACCGGTTCGGCAAGGGCCGACGTATAACTAAGCCATTGCATCTAGTACCCTTTGTGAGTGTCCTCGTACGATCGAGGAGCCCAGGAGGCGGGATGCTCATGAGCCAACGATATATCCGTCGAAGGAGTGGGTAGGGGTCATAACCCCCCGACTCGATAACGAGATTATGAAGGTGGTTGGGTCTTGCAAACCCTTCTACTAAACTGGGGAAAGAAGGATGGAAAATAATGTTATGTCAAGTCAAGTAAAGTCAAGCCATGTAATGAATATGAATATGATTGTATGAAAGCCTAATAATCTTATGCACTGTGATGCCCCGATTCTTCGGCCGTACAGGTATGACGTAATTGTTTACCAACACGCGCGTATTAATTATTTATAACTTCTTTTTATATTTAATGTCATCTATTTTATATGATTTAATGTGATTATTTGGAATTTGTTGAATATTTGAAATTATATGAATTCTTGAATCATATGCTCATACGTGAAATAATTGTTATTCGTGTGTACTTGATCCGATTTCTGTTTTTCGTGAAATTTGAGTATGGTGTGTAGTTATGTGTTATAAATGTGTAAATGTGCTCGTTGTATGATTTTGAATTTATATGACATGTTATTGCATTTCATTTCTTTAAACGATCCATTTTACGCCATAAACGACTAAAATTAACCCCTAAACGTATACTTACCTACGCACGCACCTACTTACCTACCCCATACCCTAACCCCACTTGGAGAGCCACTCTGTCACCCCACTCTTCAGCCCACACCAATTTTCCCTCTCTCTCTCACTCACTTCACTTCATCTTTTTCAACTAAGAAAGAAAGGAAAGGAAGAAAGCAACTCCAACCTCCATTGTTATAGATCCCAAGCTCAAGATCACCCTTTTTCTTGCACTTCTCATCAAGGTATTTACATATTTATATTCCTTGCATCATGGTGATCATTTTCATATCTCTATTGCATGCTCTCACCATGATTGTTGCTTGGTTTGAATTTGGGAGAAATATGGGTTTTTAGGCATATCTTGAATCTTGTATATCTATGACCTTTGATGAGTTTCTCTTGCCTCTTTGATGATTCTTGAAGGTTATTTATGATTCCATGGGCATTCCTTTCTTGGTATGTCAATGTGGGAAACTAGGGCTTGAGGTTCCTGATGGGTTTGGGAGGTAATTGGGATTTCTTGTGCATATGTTGGATTCATGAGGTTTAAATGTATATATATTGGTTTTGGGTGCTTTTACTTGGAGCATTTATGGGATTCTTGGTGGGTAGTTGCATGAGTGAAGTAATGTCATTAATGTCTATGTGAAGTTTGTTGAGAAATGCATGAATGTTGGGTTTAATGTTCATAATGTGCAAGGGATGTGTTATAGAGATGAATTCTAGCATGAGTGTTGGTTTCCTTTAAGCTTGAGGCCTTAAATCCCTGATCCCCTTCACCCCATCCTTTGTGCTTGTATAGTATATTAAGGTATGAGTTATGTTTAAGGGATTTGATGTCAAGAATGTGGATATTTGATTCATTATCCACCCATTTATGCCAATTTGTCTCCTAAGTGCTTATATGCCCCTTTTTGGATGAATCTTTGGATTTTGAACTTGGAATTCAATTCTTGGACGTCGTTGATTGCCTTGATATGTTCTTTCATGATCTTATGACCTTATGGAAGTGTTTAGATTTATATTTGAGTGTTCTTGGATGTTTTAAACTTGGTTTTGGCCCTTGGAGTGTAAAAATGGAGTTTTTGGCCGAAATTAGTTTCCAATGGTCGTTGGGAATTTTGGCCTGGAAACCAATGGCCGTTGGAATGAGGCAAATAGTAGGGAGCTACTGCCTCATTCCTATGATCGTTGGAATTTAGTAAACAAAAAGCCAACGGCCGTTGGTCTATCACAGTAGGTCCGGGCCGTTTTCGTGCGTTGTTTTCACTTCTCTCTTCGAATGTATGGACTTTTCCCACTCCTATTATGTTCCCTAAGTGTTCTTAGCCTATGATTGAGTATGGTTTGATATTTATGAGGGATTTATGATCTAATTGATGTGAATTATGAAGACTGGTGCATTTATGGAACCGAACACTTGTATCGAAATATGAAACTCTTGAGTTTGATCTTTTATGGCCTTTATTGTGCACATGAACTCTTTTATGACTTGAATTGCATATCATGCACCTCATATCATGTGCATTTCTTAGCCGAACGTCATATGTGGTCTTGTGTCTCTCTTCACCTTTCTTGCACAGATTTGGGTCAGTTAGGAGACGACGCCGGATTGTGAGCCTTCTCTTGCTTCTTTATCCTTTTTGCTAAGGTGGGTTTCTCGACTACTTAGTTATCTTAACCCAATATATGTATCAAATATGTAAAAGTTTTAAGCCAAAACTATGATATATGTATATAGAGTCTTTTGGGTAAATGATTTCAAACGTGAAGCCTTTTTATTATGAACCCTACCTTGTTTTGGCGGATTGATTGATTGCACTTACTGGGGGCCCTGGGACTTAGTGTGTGCGGTGATCCGGGAAAGCAAGGGCCGACGGAGATCCCTACACACTAGTTCCACCAAACTACGGCGTAACCGACCCGTTAGGAGGTTTGGCAGGGAAGGGGAACCGGGCTTTTGGGGTTTCATGGACCCCTCTAGCCATCATGATTGGGTGGTAGAGCCTTGCAAACTATTCCGCCAACCGATAAGGGATTTATGAATTATGAACTATGATTGTGCACAAAAGAATTATGTATGAAAACTTATGAATTATAAATTATGGATACACGAGGTGGAGGAAGGAGAACTAAGCCTTACGTCGGGCTCACTTGACCTGTGAAATGTTTATTGAAATGAAATTGGATGTTATAATCCCATTAGATAGTTCTTTCTTGCCCACTTGGGAAATCTCTTGAAAACCTCTCTTGGGATTATAACTTGCATGTGTGTGATTTAAATTCTGTCTTATATTTATACTTTTGCCCCATTTTATACCCACCAGTCTCCTTTAGATTGAACCCTTGATCTTGTTCAGTTATTTTGTGCAGGTTAGTAAGGGTGCTAGGCGGGAATACGAGTCATTTGGAGTCTTGCATTAGTGTCTAGCACTTTATTTTGTCACACACTCATGGATATTTAATTTTTGTATTTATGTTATGGACGCCTGTGGCGCATTTATATTATGTTTTTGAGGTTGCGAAGGCCGTGGTACATGTATCTATTTTGTTAGAGCCCGTGGCTCACTTTGTGAATTGATATGTATATTATGCTTCCGCGCTGAATTGCCTATCTCTAATTTACTTTCAAGTCTTGTTGATTTATTTGGTTCAAGGGTTTGTCCCACCTAGCCTAGCGAGTGTGTTGTGTCCTCGTTCACTCTGATTCGGGTCGTGTATGAACTTCCATTTCATATGCGGGTCGGGTCTTAGTGCGGGGGATGTGGCGTCACGCACCGAGCGCTACATAAGTAGTATCAGAGCATAGGGTTGCAAAACTCGGCTCTAGTGTCGTGTTGAGTCAAGTCAGGTCGTTCGGCTTGGGAACAATATGTCAACGTGTTGAGTTACATCCCTTACTTGCTTATGTGCTCTATATCTTGATCTTGACTGAATTAATTGCATCTTCATGTATGAACTAATGATACCATGCATTTTCAGTGTGTAAAATTGTTAGGATGCCTCCAAGAAGACATCGAGATAGATCTCCGGAATGCCGCTGCCGTTGTGATCGTACTCCCATTCCACAAGAGCAACCACATCAACCGCCGCCCATGAATATGGAACACTTTATGGATACGGTGTACAATTACGTAGAGCAAAGAAGAGCTCAAGCTCCACCACCACTGCCGCTACCTCAACAACCGGTTGAGCAACCGCCTCCACAAAATCACCGAGATCCATATGGGGTGGTTTTCTTAAGCTATGCTCCCCCTCAGTTTTTCGAATCCACGGATGATGCGGTTTCGGAAGGATGGTTAACCCGGATCGAGAGGATCTTTAGCGTCCTACAATTGACTCCATAAGAAAGGCCCAATTTGCTATATTCCAATTAGATGGAGATGCGTACGAATGGTGGAAGCGGACAAGGGAAAGATTGGAGGTTGATGGAGAAGAGGTTACATGGGAGGTATTCAAGCGGGAATTTAGAGATTCGTTTGTACCCGAGGTTGTCCGGGAAAGGAAGGAGCAAGAATTTATGGAGCTTAGGCAAGGGAACCGGAACGTGGCCCAATATCTCACTATCTTCAATCGGTTGGGAAATATGCTCCCCATATTACAAGGGATGAGAAACGAAGGCTTGAAAATTCATCGCGGGGTTGAGATAAGATTTACGGCATGGACAAGCCGGACACAACTATGTCTGCTTCGCGGATACCGTACAAAGGGCTTTGGAACAAGAGGAGGAATTCTGTAAGAAGGACCCGGTCGCGAGACCATTTGTGAGCCAAGGCTCGAGTTCGGGCAAGAGGCCAATGGGGCAAACTTCTATGCCTCAAAAGGGACCGTTCAAGAAGCCCCAAAATGGAGGATCAGCTCAACAAACACCACCGGCCCTCCTGGCCCCAAATGATCTAAGAGCTCGATCTCCTTGCACTCATTGTCAAGGACCCATGCATACCTACTACACATGCCGTCGAAGGTTGGGTCTATGCCTTATTTGCCGGAAGGGAGATCATATGGCGGATGCTTGCCCCAACAAGAGACACGGATTTCAAGCGGGAGCTCAAAGGCCCTTAATTCAAGCCCGTGCATATGCCCTTGAGGGTGAGGAGCAAGACGTCGAGGCTGACCCCAATGCCGTGGTGGAAGGTACCATTTGCATTCATGACACGAGCATCCATGCATTGTTTGACCCCAGTGCGACGCATTCCTTTTTTGTCGCATGATTTATGTGCCTCTTTGTGTTTGCCTTCTTTTTCTGTGGATGTGTGTTATTTGGTTAGTTCCCCACTCGGGGGAAAACTTGAAATAGATCAGGTAGTTCGGGATTTTTGGTGATATTGGAAGGGAAAGAGTACTCCGCAGACTTCATCGTTATGCCGATGTCCAAGTATGGGGTCATCTTGGGCATGGATTGGTTATATAAACATTGAGCCGTTGTTGATTGTTTTGTGAAGAAAATTCATTTGGGAGAAGAAGTAATTGTAGGTGTTGGTTTGAAAACGGTGCCACTTTTATCTTTCATGGAAGCTCATAATTTGATAAGGAAAGGAGCTGTGACACCCCGATTTCTCGCACGTACAGGTACGCACCACGTGTGAGTTTAATTATTGTTTTGCATTTATTTTCCTACCTAATTGATGCATTTCATTTCTTATTTTTTTTCTTACTTG
>JBBMKE010431484.1:0-10340 GCA_037834125.1 Lippia alba
CGAAACTGATTGCAAAAGAGGGGAAATCGGCCACATTAAAATTACCTTCTGGGGAGGTCCGTTTGATATCCAAAAACGGCTCAGCAACAGTCGGACAAGTGGGGAATGTTGGGGTGAACCAGAAAAGTTTGGGTAGAGCCGGATCGAAATGTTGGCTAGGTAAGCGTCCTGTAGTAAGAGGAGTAGTTATGAACCCTGTAGACCACCCCCATGGGGGTGGTGAAGGAAGGGCTCCAATTGGTAGAAAAAGACCCGCAACCCCTTGGGGTTATCCTGCACTTGGAAGAAGAAGTAGAAAAAGGAATAAATATAGTGATAATTTGATTCTTCGCCGCCGTACTAAATAGGAGAGAAAATCGAATTTCTTTCTTCGTTTTTACTTTTTACAATTTACAAAAGAAAAAAATAGGAGTTAATTAACTGTGACACGTTCACTAAAAAAAAATCCTTTTGTAGCGAATCATTTATTAAGAAAAATCGATAAGCTTAATACAAAAGCGGAAAAAGAAATAATAATAACTTGGTCCCGGGCATCTACCATTATACCCACAATGGTCGGCCATACTATCGCTATCCATAATGGAAGGGAGCATTTGCCTATTTATATAACAGATCGTATGGTAGGACATAAATTGGGAGAATTTGCGCCCACTATCAATTTCCGTGGACATGCAAAAAATGATAATAGATCCCGTCGTTAATCGTTAATAAAGTGAATATAGATTCATTGGTGAGAGGTGAACCTTATGATAAGGATAATAAAGAAGAAGGTAGAAGTATCTGCTTTAGGTCAACATATATGTATGTCTGCTCACAAAGCCCGAAGGGTAATTGATCAGATTCGTGGACGTTCTTACGAGGAAACCCTTATGATACTCGAACTCATGCCTTATCGAGCATGTTATCCCATTTTAAAATTGGTTTATTCTGCAGCAGCAAATGGTATTCACAATCTGGGTTTCAACGAAGCGAGTTTATTCATTATTAAAGCGGAAGTAAACGAGGGTACTGCTGCAAAAAGATGTAAACCTCGAGCTCGAGGACGGAGTTATATGATCAAAAGACCCACTTGTCATATAACTATTGTTTTAAAAGATATCTCCTTAGATGAATATGAATATAGGGACTATCTCGACTGTTCAAAAAGGACTGGATTAAAAAAAAAAAAGAACAAAACTATGACATGTCATGATACATATACATATAGGAGTGGGGGATTATGGGACAAAAAATAAATCCACTTGGTTTCCGACTTGGTACAACACAAAGTCATCATTCGCTTTGGTTTGCAAAACCAAAAAATTATTGCGAAGGTCTACAAGAGGATCAAAAAATACGAAACGTTATTAAGAATTATGTACAAAAAAATATGAGAATATCCTTCGGTGTTGAGGGAATTGCTCGGATAGAGATTCAAAAAAGAATTGATCTAATTCAAGTCATAATCTATATGGGATTCCCAAAATTATTACTAGAAAATAGACCGCGAAGAATTGAAGAATTACAGATGAATGTACAAAAACAACTTAATTGTGTGAACCGAAAAATAAACATTGCTATTACAAGAATTGCAAATCCTTATGGACACCCCAATATTCTTGCCGAATTTATAGCGGGGCAATTAAAAAATAGAGTTTCTTTTCGCAAAGCAATGAAAAAAGCTATTGAATTAACTGAACAGGCAGATACAAAAGGAATTCAAGTCCAAATAGCAGGGCGTCTTGACGGAAAAGAAATTGCGCGCGCCGAATGGATCAGAGAAGGTAGAGTTCCTCTACAAACCATTGGAGCTAAAATTGATTATTGTTCCTATACAGTTCGAACTATATACGGGGTATTAGGAATCAAAATTTGGATATTTGTAGACGAAGAAAAATAAGACTTTACGTGTCTTTAGAGTCTACCCATTGATGGAAATGAACCAAACCAAGAATAAACTCTTTTTATGTTCAATCAAAACAAAAACGAGAAATTCCGCAATTCTATAGGGTTGAATAAAAATTCGATTGATTTTTTTATATAATTGCTATGCTTAGTGTGTGACTCGTTGGTTTTTTTTAGGGCTAGGATTCAAAAAAACGGACCGTCCTGTAGTATGAACTAATAACTATAGCACTAATAACCAACTCATTGCTTCGCATTATCTGAATCCAAAGAACCAGTCAAGGTATAATATATTGATTATATCGTTGTAGCAACTGAAATGTTTTTTTGCAGAAACACAAAAACCCAATTTGATTATGGGTTGTAAAGTTATACGTTGTGCAGGAAAATCGAAAAGCATGCGGATAAATGGAAGGATGAGAGAAAGAGAGAAAGAAAATATCAATGATATAGGATTCCAATATGTAAGGTCTGTGAGTCATCTCATAAACAACAGTGTAATACAGCATCAATAATGATTTCGATGAATCCGCTCATAGAACAAAAAAATAAAGAGCCTCGAGCCAATAAAAACTGAGAAAGTTGACTTAACAAAAAATTGCATTACGGACTCCGTTGGAGAATTCAGACCTAACCATTAATCGAGAAGCAATGGGAACGACGGAACCCGTGAATAAAGAAGATTATATTGGAAATGAATCTTAATGATTTAGTGGGTGGGATGGCGGAACGAACCCGGGAACTAAACTATTCTTTTATTCGGAGAGGTCATGAACTAACCCTACAACTGAAATAGATATTGAAAGAGTAAATATTCGCCCGCGAAAATTTTATTTTTATTGGATTGATTAATTTTGATCGATCCGATATAGGAAAAGGCAAAACAAAATAAAGATTTTTAGAATGGTAAAAAAAAAGACATTGAGATTATCTCTAAATTGAGATTATCTCTAAATAGAATATACATGTTTGAATTCTATATCTAAACACAATATACAAATTTCGAATAGATTAATTAGATGAAATTTAGAAATTTCAAAGAATACTATGCTTCAGTATATTATTCATTAAATCCCTGTATATCTTGATAAAATCTTTTTTAGTCCTTTCATTCGCGAGGAGCTGGATGAGAAGAAACTCTCATGTCCAGTTCTGTAGTAGAGATGGAATTGAGAAAGAACCATCAATTATAACCCCCAAAGAACAAGATTCCGTAAACAACATAGAGGAAGAATGAAAGGAATATCGTATCGAGGTAATCATATTAGTTTCGGCGGATATGCTCTTCAAGCACTTGAACCCGCTTGGATCACATCTAGACAAATCGAAGCAGGGCGCCGAGCAATGACACGAAATGTACGGCGTGGCGGAAAAATATGGGTACGTATATTTCCAGACAAACCAGTTACAGTAAGACCCACGGAAACCCGTATGGGGTCCGGGAAAGGATCCCCCGAATATTGGGTAGCCGTCGTTAAACCGGGTAGAATACTTTATGAAATGAGTGGAGTCGCTGAAAATATCGCTCGAAAGGCTATTTCAATAGCGGCGTCAAAAATGCCTATACGAACTCAATTCATTATTTCTGGATAGGAATGTCGAAATAAATCTTGGGTACAAAAAAATGCGGGTTTCTTTTTTTTACTTCGTCCTTTCAGTGCTTTAAATTAAACCTAAAAAAAAAAAAAAGATTCAAAAAACGATATGATTCAACCTCAAACCCATTTGAATGTAGCGGACAATAGCGGTGCCCGAGAATTGATGTGTATTCGAATCATAGGAGCCAGTAATCGTAGATATGCTCATATTGGTGACGTTATTGTTGCTGTGATCAAGGAAGCAGTACCAAATACGCCTCTAGAAAGATCAGAAGTGATCAGAGCTGTAATTGTACGTACTTGTAAAGAACTCAGACGTGATAACGGTACGATAATACGTTATGATGACAATGCTGCAGTTGTCATTGATCAAGAAGGAAATCCAAAGGGAACTCGAGTTTTTGGTGCGATCGCCCGAGAATTGAGACAGTTGAATTTTACTAAAATAGTTTCATTAGCACCTGAAGTATTATAAGATGAGACCGCGATCTAGCCATAGGATATAGTCAGAGTATTAAAATACAATAGATAAAGATAAATAAAAATTTAGTAGAGTATGTCTCACGCATATACTTTTAATACTTTTCATAAAAAAAAAAAGAACATGTTGATTATATAAAAATTCGGAAACAACAAAATTTTGAGTTTCTCATGGGCAAAGACACTATTGCTGACATAATAACTTCTATACGAAATGCTGACATGAACCGAAAGGGAACAGTTCGAATAGCATCTACTAACATCACCGAAAACATTGTTAAAATACTTTTGCGAGAGGGTTTTATAGAAAACGTAAGGAAACTCTTGGAAAACCAAAAAGAGTTTTTGGTTTTAACCCTACGACATAGAAGGAATAGGAAAGGACCGTATAGACCCATTTTAAATTTAAAACGAATCAGTCGACCCGGTCTACGAATCTATTTTAACTATCAACGAATTCCTAGAATTTTAGATGGGATGGGGATTGTGATTCTCTCTACATCTCGGGGTATAATGACAGACCGAGCGGCTCGACTAGAAAGAATCGGCGGAGAGATTTTGTGTTATATATGGTAATTCTTCTTCTATCCGAATTGTATTTGGAGCTTCCTTTTGTGTTGTGAAAAAAAAGGGGGGGATTCCTCGAGATTTAATTACTGAACAACTTACCAATGGTATGTTCTGGGTTCTGTTATCTGTTAGATGGTTTAGACAACTAAGTAAGATTCTCGGTTATGTTTCAGGAAGGATCCGACCCGTTTTTATACATATACTACCGGTAGATATAGTTAAAATTGAAGGAAGTCGTTATGATTCAAAGGGATGGCGTATAATTTATAGGCTACACAAAAGGATTTGAGTGAATAGGTGATTTTTCAACATTCCTTTCATGGGGATACAATTCACGGTTCAAAAATTTCAAGAAACTTATTTTCTTCCAATAAGTAGATTCGAAATTCATTTAAGGCATAACAATTATGAAAATAAGGGCTTCCGTTCGTAAAATTTGTGAAAAATGTCGACTGATCCGCAGGAGGGGACGTATTATAGTAATTTGTTCCAACCCGAGACATAAACAAAGACAAGGATAATCTTTCGAAAAGGGACTCTAGAAAGGAACCGATGAACAAATCAAAATAAAAGATCGGTTTTGACATGAAATGGATATATCCATATATCTCTAACTTATATTTATGAAATGATCAAATATGGCAAAATCTACACCAAGAAGTGGTTCACGTAGGACTGGACGGATTGGTTCGCGCAAAAGTGGACGTCGAATACCAAAGGGCGTTATTCATGTTCAAGCAAGTTTCAACAACACCATTGTGACTGTTACGGATGTACGGGGTCGGGTAATTTCTTGGTCCTCGGCCGGTACTTGTGGATTCAGGGGTACAAGAAGAGGTACGCCCTTTGCTGCTCAAACCGCAGCAGGAAGTGCTATTCGAGCAGTAGCGGATCAAGGTATGCAACGAGCAGAAGTCATGATAAAGGGTCCTGGTCTCGGAAGAGATGCAGCATTACGAGCTATTCGTAGAAGCGGTATCCTTTTAAATTTCGTACGGGATGTAACCCCTATGCCACATAATGGTTGCAGACCCCCTAAAAAAAGACGGGTGTAGAAATAGAAGGGATTTCAAGAGAAATAAATGAATCAACGATCTGACAAATAATATTACTATGGTTCGAGAGAAAGTAAAAGTATCTACTCGGACACTACAGTGGAAGTGTGTTGAATCAAGAGCAGACAGTAAGCGTCTTTATTATGGACGCTTTATTTTGTCTCCACTTATGAAAGGTCAAGCCGACACAATAGGCATTGCGATGCGAAGAGTTTTACTTGGAGAAATAGAAGGAACGTGTATTACACGCGCAAAATCTGAGAAAATCCCACATGAATATTCTACTATAGTGGGTATTCAAGAATCGGTCCATGAAATTTTAATGAATTTGAAAGAAATTGTATTGAGAAGTAATCTTTATGGAACTTGTGACGCGCTTATTTGTGTCAAAGGTTCGGGAGATGTAACTGCTCAAGACATCCTCTTGCCACCTTCTGTGGAAATCATTGATAAGACGCAGCACATAGCTAGCCTAACAGAACCAATTGATTTGTGTATTGGATTACAAATCGAGAGGAGTCGAGGATATAATATAAAAACGCCAAATAACTTTCAAGACGGAAATTGTTATCCTATAGATGCTGTATTCATGCCTGTTCGAAATGCGAATCATAGTATTCAGTCTTATGGGAATGGCAATGAAAAACAAGAGATCCTTTTTCTAGAAATATGGACAAACGGGAGTTTAACTCCTAAGGAGGCACTTCATCAAGCCTCCCGGAGTTTGATTGATTTATTTATTCCCTTTCTCCAGGCAGCAGACGAAAACTTACATTTAGAGAACAATCAATACAAGGTTACTTTACCTTTTTTTACTTTTCATGATAGATTGGCTAAACTAACGAAAAAGAAAAAAGAAATCGCATTGAAATCGATTTTTATTGACCAATCAGAATTGTCTCCCAGGATCTATAATTGTCTCAAAAAGTCCAATATACATACATTATTCGACCTTTTGAATAAGAGTCAAGAAGACCTTATGAAAATTGAACACTTTCGCCTAGAAGATGTAAAGCGGATAATGGGTATTCTAGAAAAGAAATAGAAAAGCATTTCACATTTGATTTACCGAAAATAAAAATCAAATAAGTTTTTTAAATCAATTGAATTTATTGCAATTTTTCTATTCTTTAGAAAAAAATCGAAAAAATGAAATGGCTTTGCACCTTTAGACCAATCTATATATTCAGACCGGAATTAAATTATTAAATTGAATAGAAGTATCTAGGGAGAATTCACTTTGACTTTGAAGTGACTACTCCCTAGATACACACGTCATGATATTTTACAATTGAATCAATTTAAAAAAGACCTAAAGTTAGGGATTTTTCAATAGGTAATGTTGCTCCAATACCCAAGCCCAAGGCCACTGCGGTACCAATCAAAAAGACGGTTGTCGCTACTGGGCGGCGAAATGGATTTTGGAATTTATTAACATTTTCCAAAAAAGGTACTGTTAATAATCCCGTAGGTACTGAAACCATTAAAAGAACACCCAACAGTTTATTGGGTACTGTACGAAGTATTTGAAATACGGGAAAGAAATACCATTCGGGTAATATTTCCAGAGGAGTTGCAAATGGATCCGCGGGTTCACCAATCATTGATGGTTCTAGAACCGCTAAGCCTACGTTACATGCAATAGTACCTAGAATTACTACTGGAAAAATATATAAAAGATCGTTGGGCCATGCGGGTTCGCCATAATAATTATGACCCATACCTTTAGCCAACTTAGCCCTTAATACAGGATCATTCAAGTCAGGTTTTTTTGTTATTGGGA
Source organism: Lippia alba (assembly GCA_037834125.1). Classification (NCBI taxonomy): domain Eukaryota; kingdom Viridiplantae; phylum Streptophyta; class Magnoliopsida; order Lamiales; family Verbenaceae; genus Lippia; species Lippia alba. The sequence goes on from JBBMKE010431484.1 coordinate 7,371, forward strand.
TAGGCGAATTCTTCTAGATCCATCCCCCCAAAGAACCGGACATGATAATTTTTCATCATCCGGCTCGAGCAAGAATCAACCAAACTAAAAGGATACATATAAAAAAAAGAAATATAGATTTTATAAAATCTATATTTCACGCATATCGGGATGGTTCTATATGTCAAATTACCGGATTTCGTTTTACGAAGTTGCAACTATCAATTGCAAGGAATTCGGTTCTTACAGGTCCATGCTCAATACCCAAGTAGGCTTACAAAATTCATCATGATCAAGAGCTTTCTGGGTCGTCTCAGCCCTTGTGATTCACCCTTATCCCCAAACAAAAAAAGATCGAGCTGAGATTTTTCTTTTTCGCGTACAAAGGATTTACTTGTTACTAATATAGTCTAGCCACGGCTCCTCTTTAGATCCCTTGTTTCACTCCGACAGTATCATAAATCGGGATCGATGCAGAAGAAATGAATGCATTTCCATACTATTAAGTAAGTAATCGAGAATCTAGCTAAAACATAATCTGGATTATGCCACATCGCGAATTCTACTGGATCTTACGGAGCCTGCTCATGCGCGGCATGCTTGGGGCTGATCATAGAAAAGATTCTTTTGAATCGAACCAACCTATCCTCTCTATGGGGCGGCGGTTGGAACAAAGACACATTTGGTTGTGAATTCCAATGTAGCAGATTAAAGGCATATTTCTGCACGGCCCAATCAATAGTTCAAGTCACACACTCCCATAATCCATTTTCTCTTCGGAGAATTCCCTTCAACTATTCATTGATGTCAAATAAATAATCCAATATTATGGGGTTGAGGGGAAATTTCCAACTACATGTCTTATTCTTTTTCAATAATCCATATTTGTAGCAATAAAATATTATTGTTTCTCCCCAAGCAATAAGATAAAGGATTGATTACAAATCGTTATAATCTAGATTTTTTAGAATTTTATAAAGGGCCAGAAATACCTTGTTTACGTATCATTAGGAAATGCATTAACATAAATACGGCAGTAAGAAGAGGTAATACAAAAGTGTGTAAACTATAAAAACGAGTCAAAGTGGACTGTCCCACACTAGCACTTCCGCGTAATAACTCTACCAAAGGAGATCCTATTACCGGAATTGCTTCTGGCACGCCTGTTACAATTTTGACTGCCCAATACCCAATTTGGTCCCAAGGTAAAGAATAACCAGTTACACCAAAGGATGCGGTCAATACAGCCAGAATCACGCCTGTAACCCAAGTCAATTCGCGAGGTTTTTTAAAACCGCCAGTTAGATACACACGAAATACGTGCAGGATTATCATTAGAACCATCATACTTGCCGACCATCGATGAACCGATCGGATTAACCAGCCAAAGTTAACTTCCGTCATTATGTATTGAACAGAAGCAAAAGCCTCAGTAACGGTCGGACGGTAGTAAAAAGTCATAGCAAACCCTGTAGCTACTTGTACTAAAAAACAAGTAAGCGTAATTCCTCCTAGACAATAAAATATGTTGACATGAGGAGGAACGTATTTACTAGTTATATCGTCTGCAATCGCCTGAATCTCGAGACGTTCTTCGAACCAATCGTAGACTTTATTGAGATAGGTAAACCAAGGGGACTCCCCTCTGAGAACCGTATATGAGAATTTCATCTCGTACGGCTCAAACAAAACCACCCCAATACTGGTATGGAATCGAAAATTGGAAACTTCTTAATTTTTTTATTCAATCTTATCTAAAGATACGAAAGAATAAAAATAAGAAAGCTATTCTTTGTGGTTATAATTAGAATGCCAAAAAATCAAGTCGACTCGCTTATCTTTCTGTTGATCGTTACAGGTCTCTTGAATCTTCTATTTACCTATTTCATTTTTTTTGATTTGTTATTTTGAGTTGTATGTAATGCAGCTTTACTTTGGTTTTCTTTATTATTGATAGAAATTTTCTTGTTAAGACCCTATGAATCAATTGAAACCTCAGATTCATACTAGAACCACGATGATTCAATAAAACCTTCAAACTAAGTCCAAAGATTCCATGAGTAAGAACCCTTGGATCATCATTTATTCAAGTTTGTGCTTTGAGCAAAATAAAAGCGGAAATGGGGAATTTGAAAGAAGAAAAATCTTGCAATTGCAAATTGTTTCTTTAGCTTTAGAAAAAATTTTTGAATCCGGCCGCGGGGTCTGAATATTAAGTATGAATCATAGTTCGAATACTTCGTGATCTATTTTATATATTCCGTGCTCCAGATACTCGAATGAATATCCGACGGGATAAAACCATCTCTATCAAGACGACAGACCCATTCTCTGTACTATCAATAGGATCAATTAGAACAAGTCGCACACTCATATTCCGGAAATACAGAAACAAAAAAATTTCGCGGTCGAACTACCAATCAACTAAAATCAAAATCAAAATCCGAGACCTAAATGCTTATTTAAAAGGTAGTATTTTGTGGTTCTTGTAAATTGAATTCTAATTCATTGAAATTCCGTCCAGTAAAACGGACGAATTATAAATCTCCAAAATAATAGACAGGAATATCGCAAATAGAGCCATTGCGATACCCATCAACGGAGTAGTCCCCCATCCAGGAGCTACTTTACCATATTCCGAATTCAAAGGTTTCAATAACCCCCCTGCAGAAGTCATTTTTGGACGAGCTCTAGAACTACCCTCAACTGTTTGTGGAGCCATAAATCCTATTTTGTATTCATTGAGATCTGTTGACTTTGTATACCATTCTGTTGTAAATAAACGATCTTATCACGAATCCATTGCGGTCTTGAAATTCTATAATAATGGAAACAGCAACCCTAGTCGCCATCTCTATATCTGGGTTACTTGTAAGTTTTACTGGGTACGCCTTATATACTGCTTTTGGGCAACCCTCTCAACAACTAAGAGATCCATTCGAGGAACACGGAGACTAGTTTGAAGTTGAAGTAATGGGCCGACCAATATTG
>JBBMKE010431503.1:0-10338 GCA_037834125.1 Lippia alba
AGCTCGACGTGGCCAATTATGTTGTATCTAAAACCCTCGTTGATAATGGAAGCTCTGTCAACATTATCTACTTCGCGACTCTTAATCGAATGAACCTGACTAAAAAACTTTGACTCGAACCATTAAAAACACCACTAACCGGCTTCGGAGGCTCCGAGGTCTTCCCCCAAGGTCGACTAAAGTTAATCACCTCCATGGGAACTCTCCCTAAAAGGGCAATCGTCGAAGTAAAGTACTTAGTGGTTGACCAACCATTCGCGTACAACATAATTTTTTGCAGGCCCGGGTTAATCGATTTTAGAGCGGTAATTTCGACCTATCACCAGCTGATCAAGCTTCCGACCCCCGCCGGGATTGGAGAGTTGAGATGTGATGTTCCAATTGCCTGATCGTGTTACTCGATCTCAATGGAAAATGTCAAATTGCCGGATCAGTGGATCATTCCAGTACTCGACTTGCCGGATGGGAATGAGGACAAAATCGAGGACTTCGACTCAACGGACTCGGGAGGCCTTGTTCGAATCTCCAAGAGCGCTAAGAAAAAGCAAAGAAAAACAGAGGCCGCAGCTCGAGTCGAGTCTTCGAGCCAGACCGTTCAAATAGAGTTTCAGCCTGGGCAGGCCGAGAAGATCACCACCGTCGGCGTCGCCGATCCCGAAAAAAAGAAGGAGTAGGTCTTGCTTATCCAATTCCCGCAAAATAATGTGGATGTGTTCGCTTGGAGTGTGAACGACTTGGTTGGGGTCGATCCCTCCGTCATAATGCACCACCTCAACATCGACCCCTCCGATTAAACAAAAACTCCGAAATCAAAGCGCCAAGAGGCTCTGCAATGTTGTACTCGTCGCCAAAGTTTGAAGAAAGTGGCGCATGTGCAACGACTCCACTGATTTAAACAAAGCCTGCCCTAAGGACCCTTATCCCTTGCCCCACATAGATCAGTTGGTCAACTCAACCGCGGGTTGCGAGATGTTGAGTATGATGGATGCTTTTCAAGGCTACTATCAGATCTTCATGGCACCCGAGGACGAAAATAAAACGGCATTTGTTATCTCGGAAGGCATATATTACTTCAAAGTGATGCCATTCGGGCTCAAAAATGCGGGAGCTACCTATTAAAGGCTTGTCAATAGAATTTTCGAAGGGGAGATAGGGAGATCCATAGAGGTTTATGTTGATGACATGATAGTCCGGTCACCCAAGTCGAGCGATCACTTGGCGGACCTCAGTCTGACATTCGGCCTCTTGAGGAAGTACAATCTAAAGCTCAACCCAAACAAGTGTACCTTTGGGGTCGGGGGAGAAAATTTTTTGGGCTATATGGTTAGTCAGCAAGGATCGAGGCGAACCCGAAGAAGAGTAGCGTGATCCGCGACCTCGAAAGCCCGAAAATTGTCTGTGATGTACAATGCTTAGTGGGCCGAATCGTGTCGTTAAATAGATTTATATCTAGATCAGCCGATAAGAGCCTCTTATTTTTCAAAATCCTGAGGAATATTAAAGACTTCAAATGGACTGAGGAGTGCGAGCAAGCATTCGAGGCACTGAAGAAGTACCTCGAATCGCCGCCGCTGCTCGCCAAGCCCGAGCCCAGGAAAACCCTTTACCTATACCTGGCCGTCTCTGAAGAGGTCGGAGCTCAGTCCTAGTCACCCTCCGTGATCGAAAGCACATGTCGGTCAATTACGTCAGTAAAGTCCTACATGGGGCCGAAACCCGATATCTAGAAATCGAGAAATTCGCTCTCGGGTTGGTCCACAATGCCCGATGACTCAAGCCGTACTTCCAAGCGTATTCTATCACTGTTCTCACCGACCAACCGTTACGGCAGGTTATGGATAAGCCCGATTGCTCCGGTCGACTAACCAAATGGGCTATAGAGCTGGGGCAGTTCGACTTAACATACCAACTAAGGATGACGTACCAAACACAAGTACTGGCAGACTTTTTAGTTGAGAAGACGCCCTCCACGACAGTAACTAAGGAAAGGGACGGTGGACCCTCTTAGTTTACAGCTCTTCGACCTCACTTGGGAGAGGAGCCGACATATGCCTCAGAAGTGCTGAAGGAGATGAGCTCGATTTTGCCATCTGCTTAGAGTTCTTGGCCACGAACAATGAGGCCGAGTATGAGGCCCTCATCGCGGGAGTGAGATTAGCTAAAGAGCAAGGAGTCGAAGACATGGTAGCCCTCACAGATTCACAATTAGTGGCGAGTCAGTTCGACGGAACATATGAGGCAAGAGAAGAGTCGATGGTAAAATATCTCGACCTAGTCAAAGCGTGGACACCAAAATTCAAATGTTTTAAAGTCGAGCAGATTTCCCGCGAAGAAACGAAAGGGCCGACGCACTGTCCAAAGTGGCTAACAGTTTGCGATGGACGAGTGACAGATCGATCACATTCTTCTCAAATGCTTTAAGTTCTATCGACACCAACATCGAAGTCATGAGCCTCGATCCAGCGGAACCATGCTGGCTCGACGAAATCGTACGATACCTCAGGGACAGGATACTTCCGGAGAACAGAGTAGAAAGACGCCGGTTTGTAGCTCGATCGGCGAACTATACCATCGACTCAAATAGTTTGCTATTCAAAATGTCATTCTGAGAGCCTGCTAAACGATGCCTACGGCCATCTCAGTCCAAAGAGGTCCTCGAAGAAGTGCACGCCGGATCTTGTGAAAACCATTCCGGCAGTCGGGCCTTAGCTAAAAAGGTCTCACGAGCTGGGTACTACTGGCCAACAATGATAAGAGATGCGATACACTTCGCGAGGAAGTGCCCAAGCTGCCACAAACATGCCAACCTAACCCATCAACATCCTGGCGAAATGATTCCCATTGAGATTGCATGGCCGTTCGACCAATGGGGAATCGACATAGTTGGGCCATTTCCGTTAGCCCCTCGGTAACATCGATACGAGATCGTATGCGTTGAGTACTTTACCAAATGGGTCGAAGCGGCGTCGGTCCACAAGACGACGTTTGTGGGCGTGACCAGATTCTTCTGGAAGAATGTCATCTGTAGATTCGGGGTACCTAAAGTTCTGATATGCGATAATGGACCCCCAATTCTGCAGCTAACAACTTAAGCGATATTGTTCGAAATTGGGGATAAGAATGAGATTCACCTTAGTTGGCCATCCGCAGGCGAACGGGCAGACTGAAGTAACCAACCGAACAATCGTGCAGAATCTGAAGACCAAACTAGAAGACAAGAAAAGCATCTGGGCCGAAGAACTCGATTGAGTACTATGGGCCTACCGGACAACCCCCCCGCACTGCAACAGGAAAGACGCCATTTTCGATGGTTTATGGATCCGAAGCGATGATCCCAGCCGAATTGTTTCATCCCACAGCTCGAGTAACTTATTTTAGAGCCGACCAGAATCAAGAGAACCGACAATTCGAGCTAGACACCATTGAACAAAAAAGAGACCAAGGCTACCGTTGATTGCAGCAATATCGGGCCTCCATGGTTAAGGGCTACAACAAAAATGTCCGCCCCCAACCGTTCTGGGTCAGAGATTTGGTTCTTAAGAGAGTCGACGTTACCAGACATGTCGGAAAACTCGACGCCAATTGGGAAGGGCCTTTTCGGATCACTGCAATTGGAAAAAATCAAGCCTATCATCTCGAGCAGATGGATGGCACACAAGTGCCTCGAATCCTAGAAGGCGCATAACCTTAGAAAGTTTTATGCCTAAATCTGTATCGATTTTGTTGTGTTCTTATCAATAAAGAATACTCGATTTATCCGACTATCATACTCTTTCTTTTGAGTTAAATAGTTTGTTTAAGAAGTTGAAAAACAAAGTGAAATTCTACGACTAAGTGCTCGAAATTCACGCATAAAAAGAAAATGGAATTCATTAAAGATAAAAGCCGACTACTAAAAGTCGACTTGGGTGATACATTTGGGTTTGGATTTTACACATTGGAAACAACCGTCGACCACCCCGGGTCACTACACTTACAAAACGTGGGCCTGGCCCTTTGGATTTTCCGCAATCGGGAGCACTCGTCGGCCGCTCCATGTCGACCAATTACTTGCAAAAAAAGAAAATAACAACAAAAACTAGGAATGGAAAGCAGAAACCTAAACAACACATGGCCTTCAACCGATCGGCCTTTAATCGAGCTCCTCCTCAGACTCCTCTTCGTCCTCAAACTCCATATCCGGAAAGACCTCCTTCAGGAGCCTTGATTCCCTCAATGCGCGGATATCGGCCACTTGAGGCAGGTTACTCAGATCTTCCGGCCGGTTAGCACAAATAGCTTTGGCCAAGTCGATGGTAAAGCCAAATTCATGCTTGCTCCAACCAGTCTTCTCAGTTTGAGCGGCCTTTTGATCTGTGGGGGAGGTCGAGGATCTGGGCAACGAATTGCAACCTTGGTGTGATCAACTGCCTCGGGTAGATAGCCTGCAGCCCGACATTCTAAGCACAGCTCGAAACCTTCTTTCATGTCGGCTATGCCGAATGGAACAGTTGCTTGCTTGAAAGTCGGGGACTTCATGAACCTGTAGATTCCGTAAAGTTCCGAGTCGGCCATCAACTGAGATAAGATTTCCTGGCATCGGCCGATAATTTTTCGAGCACCCTTAACTTGCCCAGCTCTCTCCCCGTTTTGGTATGCCTCAACATTCTTGACTAATTGAGCGTCGAGCTCCTCATGCATTTCGACCAGCTCCTTGAGTCTTACATCCAACAGTTCCTTGTACCCTTTCGAGGACGCCGACGCTTCGTCTCTCGATGCCTCTGCTGATTTGAGTTTCGAGCCTAGTAGGACGTTATCCATTTCTAGGTCCTCGATCCTCTTTCTAAGCCCCTCAACCTCCGAGTCGACTGAGGCCTTAGCCTCCAGCTTAGCTCTACTTTTTTTGTATACCTGGGCGCACTGACTTATGTGGAATAAATGTTGGACGAACTGCACGGAGAAATCAATTAGTCTGAAGCCGATTGAAAGGTTGCAAAAGATTTAAGATGATGAACTTACCCCGACAGCCTTCACGGCTGCGCTCATTTTCAGCTCAATATCCGCCATTTGCCATCGAGAGCGATGGTCGATCGGGGTCTGAAGGCTATGATAGGTGGCACCAACTACTCGATCATCTCGAGGGGAGGATCCCAATCAACGATATTGCCCGTCCACTTTCCGTAGTTGAAGTCCGTCGGGCAGGTGGGGCTCGGTGATCTTCATCATTTTGAAGAAGTTGGCGACATCGGCCTTGGGGGCTTAGAACGGCCGGTTAGCCATCCTAATCGCCTCAATCGAGAATGGGCCCGGCGTCTTTTCGGTCATGGACGGAGTGGCTGGCAAGTCCAAAGATAAAATCGTTCCCTTCGACTTACTCCCCTCGGCCTGGGCAACAAATTTCCCTTTGCTTGATACAATCGGCTAGGAGTTTTCGAGGCGTCCTCTTTGCTCTTTTTTGACTTCTTGCGTCGATCATCTTGTTCGGGGGCTGCCTTGTCTTTTCTCTTGGCCCCAGTGTGGGATGGATCATCCGGACCACCCGCGGCTTGGGGCGATCGATTCTGCACCGGTGGAGCCGAAGGCGCCGCTATAGGAGGTCGAGCCATAGGGGCGTCGGCTGTCTTGTGATGAGCGACAGCTTTTGCCGCCTCGACTACTATCTCTTCTTCGTCTAGGTCACCTATGTCCCCGTGGAGTAGGTCGAGTCGGCTCATAATTTATTTATCTGCAGAAGAAGGGTAAACATTAGAAGATGCTCGAACAGAAGTCGACAGGAAAGTTAAGAAGAAAATAAACAAGAAAGATATTACTCGAGCTGATAATTTCTCTTGGCTATTCCGATACCAGGGTTAAATCTACTGCTTGGTACCCCGAGGGCTATCTTGAAATTGATCAACATCCTCTCCTCGATTAATTTCTTGCAGTCGAAAATACCGAGGTTGAACATGTCTCTTATAAAGACATTCGACCACCTTGGGACACCCGGGAGAAGTGTTTTACTCAGTTTCCAGTTCCAAATCCTGTTGTTCAAATCGGGCCACCCCTTTTTACTCTTAATAAATACGAATTGCTTTTTCCAGTCGACCCCATGGGAAGAGGTCAGAGAAGTCGTCAGCTTATGACTCAACTTGAATGATAGTTGCACAAATTTCCTGGCTCGTTCCTACGCGAGCTAGCTACACTAGACTCTGAGCTGGAGCTAGTCTCCTCGCTCGAGCTCCCAGAATTTGAAGACGCAAGTGAAGACATCCCACAACTCGAACTGATTAACTAGACTAAAAATCCCTTCCAATAAATCTTCTCCTCGAAATAATGATCAAGGCGTTTGGTGTCAGGGAAAAAGGTCGAATGCAAGTTGAGATGGGATTTACCTCTGACTGACACGCGTAAACTCAAAGAAATTAAAGGAAAGATAATAATCGAAAAGGTTAAGCAAAGAAACTCACCGATTGAAGTCTGCGTCTGGGTCCGGATCTTATATAGGGGGCATTTGGACGGGAATTCTGAAAGCGAACCGTCGCCATCATTGCTCTGGGGCCCAATCTAGAGAACTAATAGGCAGGCGCCACGTGTCCCATGATGCCGTCTATCGGGGCTAATGATGTGGGCCAAAACCGCCATGCTGCGTGCACGACACGTGGCCCATTTGGCAAGCCCCACGTGGTAGGACGTGCCACGTAAGAGAGAGGTAACAGCCAACCCAGGGACCCGCAAGCCACGCCTAGTCGATTAAGTCGACGGGAAGGCATAATCGAATGGATGCCGACCCCGAATAAGTCATACTCCGTGTGCATGCAAGTAAGGAGACCAATCGAATGAACTCCGACTGGATCTTAGCCTGTCGAATCCTATTCGAGCAACCGGCGGTCCCCACTTTGCGCCGCCTCAAGCATTAAATGCTCTAAGACAAACCGTACTAGTGTACGGGCAGCATTTAATGCTCCTGACACCCGTACGGATAAGTCCACCTCACTTCCTCAAGTATAAATAACCCCTCATTCATGCCATTTATTACGCACATTTAATACGCTTAAGTCTAATTAATCGACGTACCTGTACTCGAATACTGACTTGAGCGTCGGAGTACCGACATAGGGTAAAACCCTACTTCCCTATTCGACCTTCTAGTTCACTTTTTGTTCCATCTTTTAGGTCAACTTCATCGAGTTCCTACAAAACTATAAATTTCGAGTGATCCCGTCGAAGTACATTCGACCCCCGGATTTCGACACGATCACAGCTGTTGCTAGATTATGATTGTATGATCTGTGAGATTAATAATGCGGATTGATCTTACTACTAACTGAAAATGAACCTAGAGGGTCACACCCAAATACCGGGTACAAAAGTTACTGAAAGAAAGATCAAGTAGTTGATCAAAACGAGACCACATGTGTAAATGTACACGTGTGGAATGAGAGGCATGTTTTGGGCGTGTGGTCCAATTGTGAAATTGGACCACATGTTAATTAATTAGAGAATTAATTATAAAGCTCAAATATAATTAATTAGAGAATTAATTATGAATCCCTAATATAATTAATTAAGAGAATTAATTATATGAACAATTAATTTTAGCTCATTGGAATTAATTAGAGAATTAGTTCTATGTATTTAATTATTTAATTGTTCTAATTTGATTTGAATAAATAAATAAATATCTTCTATTTATTTTTCTAGTAAATATTAATTCTAATATGATTGGAATAAATACTATGAGAATAAGATATTAGTTATTATTTGAATAATTAAGATTCCTAATATTTATAAGGAACTCTTTTCTAGAAGAAATAAGAATATCTTATTTTGAGTAAGATTCCTATTTATTGAAGGAAAAGAAAATAGAAGTGAAGTCAAAGTTGGAATCCGATTCCAACTAGAAAAGGGAAGGGTTCGAACCCTACCTTATAAAAGGGGCTTGGGGCGTGACTTTTTCTCCTTACACATGATCAAAGGGATCATGCCCAACCTTCATGGATTCAAGAATTGGGGATAATTCTCTTGCTCTTTTTTTTCTCATTTTATGTTTCTTTCTTTACACATGTTATATAGCTAGCACTTTCCCTGACATGATTTGTATCTAGGTTGGTGTGGATTATTACTCTAGAAAAGATCTTTCTTGGAATCTAAAGTATAAAGAAACTTTCGAGTGACGAGGGTTTCCATTACCTCATGAAGAGCATTCTTGGGCGGCTAGAACGTGTCAAGAAAGAACCCCTTTAATGTAAGTTATTGATCCCTATGAATTTGGGAATAGGTATTATGTGTTCCGATCTTGCTTAGTTGGGAAAAATTTTAAATTTTTGCTGCTTTTTGTTCCTGTTTTCCCAACACGAGGCGAGCGTAAATGGGGTGGACGGAGTCGTGGAGATTTAACTCCTGCCCTTAACACTCTGATAGCGATGGTAATGAGGCTCGTGGCGAGCTTAAATGGATTGGATTAAGCCATAGAGATAAACTCCTACACTCAACACTCCAGTAACGAATGCTAATGAGGCTCATGGCGAGCGTGAATGGAGTGGATAGAGCCGTGGAGATAAACTCTTGCGCTCAATACTCCAGAAGCAAACGGTGATGAGGCTCATGGTGAGAGCGATAAAGATATATCCGTGGTAGAGGCGATGTTAAGGGGAACGGTGGCAATGTTGAGAATGGATATAATGATACGATGATCTATATATTGATATAGATGGTTAGCTTAGCATCTTTTGCTTTCCAACCATTTGGTGCTTCTTGAAAATTCCTTAGCTTAGTTTGTTTTTGCTTCTTCTTCGAAAAGGGGCGTATTCGAGTTCCCTTTGTAGAATGCTCCTTTGAACCTTGGCATGTAACTTATATTTAGACAAATTGACTAAGTGTTGTGTTTGAACTCCATAATATCGCAATAAAATGGGCGAAGTTTTCTAAATGTGTTGCTTGAATTTTGGGTGCTTTTCGGGATAACCTATGCTATCATAGTGAGACACATTGGGGGGAACCTTAGAAATTCCTGCTCGTGCCATCAATATTTTCCCCCAGTGTGGTGAAGATTGCTCCTCCGAGATCATCAGTTCATTCGGTGAGGAGAGAGTCCGACGGGTCTCTCTGATCTCCATGGATGGGCCGATGCGGGGGCTTATCGACCACCCTATTCATGATGCCGAGAAAGTTTGTGGCGTGCTTCTCCTTATTTCCAACATAAGACTCCTCCACAATCTTGCTTAGAGCAATGTGTTTACAATCGTGTTGTACAAACGGGGCCTGGTCATCTTCATCCTGAGGTTGAAGAGGATCATACACTTAGCTTGGTCCCGCTACCTTAGATTCACAACATTACGAACAAGGGTGGAATCTATTCGAACGGGTGGAACCTCTTGTAGCAGCCGGTTGGCCATGTGTTCCGCTTTGCTCATCGGGATGCTAGTGCGAAGTGGAGCGACGGTGATTTGAGCTATTCAAATTTGGGCTTGCATGTAACACTCGGCACGTGACGTCACATCCCCCACACCAAGACCCATACCCGGTCATGAAATGAAGGTCCAAGCCCGAATCTGAATCAAGGCGAACGGGGACACAACACACACTCTCTAGGCTAGGCAGGACTAACCCTTGGACCACATAACCACATGCATCAGAGTACAACAAAACTGCCGAATCATAAAATATACATACCATAAATACATCTGAGCCACGGGCTCTAAAACAATACAATACATAAAGCACGGTCTTCACAGCCTCAAAACATTAAGTAAAGTGCCACACGCGTCCAAGAGATAAATACAGAAATTAAATATGAGTGTGTGTTAAATAAGTGTTAAACCTAAAACAAGACACCACAAGACTCGAACTCCCACCTAGCACTCCAAAAAGGAAACCTGCACAACACAACTGAAACAAATTCGGGTTCAGTCTATAGGAGACTAGTGGGTAAAAAAACGGGGCATAAATACATAATAAGACAGAATTTAAATCACACACATGCAAGTTATGATCCCAAAAGAGGTTTTCACAAGAATTGCCAAGTAGGTAAAAGAACAAAATCAACTAATGGGATTATAACAATCAATTTCAATTCATAAACATTCATTAGGTCACAAGTAAACCCGGCGTCAGGCTTCAATCTCCTTCCTCCACCTCGTGTATTCATAAATCATAAAAATTAGTCATAAATCATAAATCAGTGTCCATAATTCATTAGTGATCATGCATTCATTCTTTCATGCTTATTCATAAGTCATAATCATTATCCATTTGGGCAATCCGTGTTGGAAAATAGAATCAGAAAAGTAACGGAATTTAAAATTTTTTATCCAACAAAAGGACCGGGGCTCGCAATTGTGAATCCAAATTCGTAGTGTTAGAAACTTACTTTCTAAATAA
>JBBMKE010431514.1:0-10337 GCA_037834125.1 Lippia alba
TTTAGGTACTTTTGGAGATTTGCTAGGCGGGGAATAAGGTCGAGTCGTCGTCTTTATTTTGAGTCTAGCATGTCATAATCTCTTGAATACTCATGTTTATTTATGCATTGTATTTACTTTGGGTTTGTAACCCTTATACTTTACATTAGGTCCTAGCTTTTTTGAATACTTGTTGGCCTTGCCGGCCTTTATATATAATTTTAAATTGGGAGGCGTCCTCCCTTTACTTATTGTATTTCAATTTGGAGATGTTCTCTTTTATGCTATTATGATTAATCGCTTCCACAATTGTATGTTTGCATTGGTTAATGTTTGGTTTAAGGGTTAGCCCCGTTTAGCTAGTTGAGATTTTTATTGTCACCCGTTCGCCATGAGCTTGGTTTATATTTGGAAATTAATTTCATGTGTGAATCGAGCGAGTAGTGCGGGGATGTAGTGCCTATCGATGCGGGTGCTACAAACTTACTTGCACAAGTTGCAATGTTCCACCTATTATCTGATTAGTATGGTAGTTGTAGCTACCTCCACATAATTCACAATACAGAAAAGCCAGGACAACACTCCCCTAACTGTGATTCCGACACTCAACAACTATTCTCATATGCCGTAAATATGGTAAAACGCACAAGATTTTACTAGTATCCGGATACATTAATGTAGCAATAATTAATAAAGTGGCGCTATGTGCATATTGTAGTACTTCCACTTCAGTGCTCTCTTCATCCACCAAATTCTCAAACAAATGACCCTTTAATGTTGTCAATCTAATCTGGGATGCTCTAATTTCAGGCTCATTTGGTACGAACCCCAACATAACAGAACAATAATGTCTCCACGATTCATACCCTTGCGGATAAGTATCTACCCCAGTTTTTGGCTCACCACGTATTGGGAGCCCCCATAGGACTGCTATGTCCTCTAGAATAATCGTGGCTTCCCAAAAAAAAAATGAAAAGTATGAGTCTCTGGCCGCCATCTTTCCAGTAATGCCGTGATTAAATGTGAATCAACCTCCATAAACCCAGAATAATAAACACCATAGAAGCCCATTTCATATAATATCTCCACAGCCCGTTCATTTAATATTATTTTCCTTTCATCATCGTCCCAATGATTGAAACCAGTTGAATTATTATGCCTAGCACGCACAATCTCATCGATATTTCCAATATAAACATAATTTGAATGATGAATATCTTGCAAATAAAGTAAATCATCTTCAATTGGACCGAACGACGCTCTTCCAATTCTGCTCCCGGACATTTTAAATCTACATTAAATAATAAATTATTTCATTAAAATAATCTTACTAACTAATTATAAAATAATGCAAATACTATAACATACACACAATAATATAAATTAATTACTAATTGCAATAATTTTACTATAAAAGAACTACTTTCTAAATTACTAAATATATAGAGGTGAAAAAAGAAAATTTTAAAAAATGGCTGAAGTCGTAAGCCACAAGATTCATCCCATCTTTTTCGTTACGTGATAAGTGAGAATTTACAAAGAATTAACCACTTATCTCCTATATTTGATTTAATCTTACATTCTAAATATTTCAATTAATTAATTGTATTACTTTTTCTCCAATAAACTATAAACCTGCTAATCAAATACTTGTTCCTGTAATTATCTGTAATAAATATTATGACCTAAAAGAAATAATATAATTAACAACTAACCCTAACTAATACATATATTATATACCTAATTAACTAACACAACAACAAAATAGATTAAAAAAAAGCAAAAATTACATGCAAATTGGGAAGCTGAGTGAGGCGGTTGAAAACTTTGGCTGGTGCAGCTACCGGAGGGCGCGACGACGATGGCGTACATAGCTGTGGCGCTTGGGGGGGGGACCAACAGGGAGGCGGGGCCGGTGGGTGGGGAAGAACTGGGGGAGACAAAGGAGAAGGGAGGGAAGAGAATGAGTTCGCGAGATGGGGGGACTAGATTTAGATCTGGTCAAACTTTGAACAGTATAAACGCTAGTGCTTCTGGCGACCGTGTGTTAAAAAAATAATTTTTTTATTTAAAAACACCACAGCGAGTGCGAAAAATACAAAAAAATATTAAAAAATAAAAAAACGTCAATATCTCTGGCGAGTTAAAAAATTAATAAAAAAATTCTCAGGCGCCAATACTATGACGACCCTGTTAAAATATTAATAAATAATATTTTTGAAAAATCCTCTATATCACTGATATATAAGAATTCTGATTAATCGAGACTATTTAATTTTCATAGTCCAGTTACATAACTTTTTTAATACATTAGATTCCATAATTCTATTTTAACTCATGTAAAATCGATATTTTTATCTCTTACTCTAGATCTTTATCTTCTCCTATGCATCTCTCATTATTTAATAAGAAAGCGTTTGGTATGTATTTAGAGTTAATTTCATTTAATTTAATTCGGACTTATTAACTAAAATTAGTTGACTCTAATAACATCTAAATTTGTATTTGGTAGTTGTTAGTGTGCTAAAATTAAGTGTTTGTGTCATTTAATATTGTGTTTGCTAGGAATTTGGCACATTGTTCTAACTGTCAAATTTCCTGAAATACCCTCGTTTAAGTTGGAAAAGGATCCAGAGTTGGCGTACACTCTCCCTTGTTGTCTTCACGAAGACAACGCTTTGTTCGTCTTCTTGGCCTCCTTCAATTCGCAGATAAAGCTTTTGAATGTCCCCTTATTTTTTTTTCTAAGTTGAGATCAAGTGGCGCGTATTATCTTAGATTTAGGCAATGCCAACAACCGTTAATCGCCCTTCCAGGTGTTTTAATCCTTGTTATGGTTTTCCCAGAATAATTCAAAGGAAATTGTTTTTCGTCTTCTCTCCCCTCGATGTTTATGTTTGTAGTATGTGTTGTCTTTAATATCATCCAGTTATGCTTAGCTATAAGTTAATATCTGAATTGCATAGAGATTAGGGACAAATCCTAAGGTTTCTGTTGGTTGGTCGTAGTATGCAATTTTATGTGATTGGACCCTGGATTGTTTAGATACCTCATTAATCAATATATATCGTTTACGTAAAAGTGTTTGTTGGTAATTAGGACCGCGAAAATTGAGACGGAGTATTCATTCGAGTTGGTGATTCCGGTTTCCATTATAAAGTTGTCGTTGTTGTAATAGTATATCTTGTTGTTTTGTTAATTGTTCATTTCTGATATTGCACATATTACATAGTATGAGCTGCATTAACCCCGCAGTGTCTGAAGGGACAAGTTGAGATGATACTTCGTACATCAAACTCGGTTAAGAATTCCAGAAGAATATACTACATATGCCCTTTGAAGTCAAACACGAAGCCTTCTTTATTTGGTGGAATGTTTACCATAGGTACGGTGGGCGTCGGCATTCAAGTGAAGCATGCTCATCAAATCACGCCCCAACCGACCCGAAAGAGTATGTGGGAAAGGGCAGATTCGAGAAAAGGCACTTGACTTGGTACAATGCAACCTATGACAATAATCCAAAGAGAATTCTACTTTCTTTCTCAAAACACATATTATCCCTACAAAACAGATCAAACTCCCCTTTCGTAGTTAGTATCCCCCATTTATTTTGCTTTGTTGACGATTTAAAGAGGTTAAAAATAAATTTGTTGGTAGAAATATTACATAGAATGGCAGCATATAAATATTACATAAGAAGGCAATCGAACTATACTAAACATTGTCTTCAAACAACAACAATAATTCACACAAAATTTTACAACCCACCAACACAGATCATAACTGAATAAGTAGCATAGGACTTTAACAGAGCAGTGCACTACGAACGAGTTTCGTAAACTGATTTAGGACTACCTTTAATATAGAACAACGTAATAACTAATAGCATACAAAGTCAACACTACGTCTCAGAATCCACAAGCGGCTATAACTCCCATAATAATACCAACAAACAACACAACAACATACGACAAAATGTAAAGAAGCATGACAGGAATCAGAGAACAACCACTTTCCATTCCAACTGTCAATTAACTAGAGGCAATGCCTCGAACATAAGCGAAGCAGACACACAAGGGTATTTTACAAGATACATTGTCTTCCTTAGATCTGCCCTTTCCCACATACTTTTTTGATTTGGTTGAGACGTGATTTGATGAGCATGCCTCACTCGAATGTAGACGTCCACTGCACCTATGGTAAACATCCCACCAAATGAAGAAGCTTTCGTGCTTGACCTTCAAAGGGCATATGTAGTACATTCCTACAGGATTCTTAACCGAGTTTGATGCATGAAGTATCATCTCACCATGTCCTTTCGGACACTGCAAGGGTGGTGCGAAGCTCATACCTATGTAATATGCGCAATATCATAAATGAACAATTAACAGAACATCAACACATACTAATACACAGGGACGGATCCAAGTTTTTATGGAAGAGGGCCGAAAATTTGAAACATACATAATATTTTTTTTAAAATAAATATTATTTAATTAAAATTAAAAATATTATTTTATTCGATATATACAAGTAAAACAGGTATAACTTAAAATTTTAACTTATTATTTTATCGTTGAAATTTCAAAAATAGGTGCATTGTCGTGAATTAAACGTTCTTATTTTATTAAAATAATTTTTTAAGATATTAATTTTTAGCTAAGCAGAACTGGCCGACACTAAGAACAACACATACTACAAACATAAATATCGAGCTGAGAGAATACGAAAAACAATGTCCTTTGAATTATTCTAGGAGAACCATAACAGGGATTAGAACACTTGGAAGGGCGATTGTCGTGGTCCGGTATTGCCTATCTTTACCTGCAAATTGAATGAGACGAAGCTGGCGAACAACGTGTTGTCTTCGCGAAGGAGAAGAAGAACCACAAACAACAACAGAGAGTGTACGCCAACTTTGGATCCTTTTCCAAATTAAACGAGGACATTTTAGTAAACTTGGCAGTTAGTACGGTGTGCCAAATTCCTAGCAAATACGAATTAAATGACACAAATACTTAGTTTTAGCACACTAACGATTATCAAACAAAAAAGGGTTAATCTTTTTTTTGCACCAAGCATTTGGGGTGTTTTGCACTTTAGTACCCAACCTTTGAATTTTATTATACTTAAGTGCCCCTGACCAATAAGAAAATGACCCTTGTACCAAAACGACCAATAAGAAAATGGCACGTTTGATATTAGGTGCTTAAGTGCAACAAAATTCAAAGATTGGACACCAAAGCGTAAAAATTCAAAAGTTGAGTACTAACGTGCAAAAATCTCAAACTTTGATGTGTAAAAAAAAATTAACCCAACAAAAAATTAGGTGCTATTAGAGTGAGTTAATTTTAATTAATAAGCCTGAATTAAATTAAATGAAATTAACTCTAGATACATACCAAAGGCTTTCATAATGTATCTTCTCCAATTCTTCGCCATCCTTCTCTGCTCCCAGAGCATCTACTCGGTAAGCAAATCATATAACACTTCAATCTTCGGTCTTTTCCTTTAAATCTTCTTTGGTCTTTTTATGTTGGGGGACTTATTTGCAAATTTCTAACAAGGGACCCAATAATTATTAACAACCAGTCAACCATCAAGTTGTGGTACTCGTTTAGGTATTTTTCCTAAGTTTAGGGCGTATATTGCAAATTTGTCCAACTCTACGACCAAAAATCAATTTTCAATAATGTGTACCTGCTCTGGTGTGAAATGGATACCAATATACCATACAACAGAGTACAGACGCGTACCAGCTGCGAGTTTCCTTACTTTCTTATTAAGGTTCCTTGATTTCCTTATGCATGTTTACACATCACATTTTGATTCAATTTTAGTTCAATTATATTTAAAATCTGCCACGTCTTTTTACTTTATCATAATTAATTTTAATTATCTCGTATTGCTAACTAAATAATCTAAGTAATATAGCATAAGATAATTTGACCATAAATGTGTGGTTTTGTCCAAATTTATCACTTTTTAAAACTTTTTAGTTCAGTAAAGAAGTACTCATTGGTTCACATTTTCGATAAATTTTTAATTAAATAAAATAAGAACGTTTAATATCTATAATAAATTATAGTTAGCTTTAATTATCTTCTTATTTAATATTAAAGGACACTATCAATATGGAATTAATTATATTTACTTTAAAAAAATTGTTAGTAACCTTTTTATTGGCTCTAAATATCTACTATTACTAGTTACAAACCCGTGCCAAGGCACGGGTTAAATTTTTAAAAATACAATAAAAAATCAATTAAAATATATTGTTAAGATAATAATTATGATCAAATTTTATTTAAAATATTTAAGTAGCATGTAAAATTATTAATTTAACAAAAATACTACAAAAATTAGAGAGTAAAACTAAAATTATATAAAATAATAAAAAAAATTATATTTAAAATCAAAAGTATATTTATCAAAATTTAAACAAATAAAAACAAAATCCTCTAAAATTATACGTTACATTGGCTACGTAGATAAAGAAAAATAAAATATGTTATAAATTTTAAATGCTTTTACAAATAAATTTTTATATATGAAAAGATATATAAACATGTCATGTGAAATCAAAATCTATCATACTATTTGACGGTTGTCAAAATTGAATACATTTCATTAAAATATAATAAAAATTTTCTATAGTGTATTACGATCAATTAATAAAAGAAAAAAAAGATATTAATTAATAAATATAAAAGAACTTTAATGAGCAAAATGATGAATAAAAATATATTAAAAAATATGATTTTTACAAACTAAATTAATAATTTTAACATTTACTTTAAATACCTATAAATAAATGATTATCAAACTAATAAAACACTTCAAATCGAAAAAAAGAAACTTACTTTAAAAAATGATCACACATGAGATTCATGTGTAAAAAGAAATTCATATATAGATATACAAAAAAATTACCTTTAAGAAGAATGATCCTGCATTAAAAAAAATCTATATATGGATATGAAAAGAGGCAAGAAAATAATTTTTCTATTAAAATTTATAAAACATTTGATTAGAATAACACTTACGACGCATGAGGAAAGGAAAATATATATGATTAGAATAAGACTTAACAACACACATATATAAAGAAAAATGATTATGAAAAAGAAAATTCATGTATAAATATGAAAAGAGGTCAAAAAATAATTTTCTATTAGAACCGACAACCAAAAAAATTATTGATTAGAATAAAACTTACCTCTACAAATAACGATCCTGCATGAGACTTGATTAGAATAAATTTATCTCGACGAAGAATGATCCTGCATAAGGGAAATAAATCAAGATTAGAATAAGATGACGAAGAATGATCCTGCATAAGGGAAATAAATCAAGATTAGAATAAGATGATGAAGAATGATTCAGAAAAACAAAATCATATGAAGGAGAAAAATAGTTGAGAATTGAGTATGACGATTAAAACTTTAAATACTAATCTTTATATAGTGTATAATGTTACTAAAATTTCAAATTTGAATATTTTTCTTAACAAACTTATCTAAAAGAATAGAGATGTATTTTAGATATAAATTAAATAATTTAAATTTGAATATAAATCTATACAAAAATCCTTAATTCTTTTAGATAAGGTGATTTGTTATAAAAAAACAGAATTTCTTTGTACGCATACTTCAAATTTAAACTTCTTTAATTATCGGGATTTGAAAATTTGGATAATAATAAAACTTACGTAATGAATGATCGAGAAAAAAGAAAGCATGACGATTAAATCTTTAAAATGGTGTATAATGTTAACAAAATTTCAAATTTAAATATTTTTTGTAATAAACTTATCTAAAAGAATAAAGATACATCTTAGATAAATTAAATAATTTGAATTTAAATCGATAAATCTATATAAAATTCTTAGTTCTTTTGGATAAAGGTGATTTGTTATAAAAAATAGAATTTTGGCTATGCATATTTTAAATATAAACTTTTCTACTTAACAGATATTGAATAATATTAAATCTATTAGTATAAAATTTTTTGAGACTATCTACGTGTATATTTACGCGGATAGCCTCAAGTGTTCTAAATTATATATATATAGGTTCTAAATTATATATATATAGATTCGTAGATATCGTTATTAAATTTGTATCGAACAATTCTCATGTAATAACAAACGCATCATCTTTTTTGTATCGTATTTGTATCTTAGTAACCATGCATTATGCATGGCTCGTATATTTGACGAGTTGTGGGACCCTTGGATCATATATATTTTCAGACATTGTACTCTGCTCCAAAATATCAATGAATAAACTTCAAATACTCAGACAGGCCAGGGCCAGTCCGACGCCATCTGTATCCGCGGCGGCAATTGTCTTGTAATTATTTGACAGAGTTGAATTTACAAACATTTGACCTTTCAGGTGTTTTAACATTTGGCGCACACAAAAATACCAAGTAAGAACAACAGAATAAACAAAGCTGAGGTATGTCTTCCCATTTTAAACAAAGGCAAGCAATAAAACTAAAATCTGGTGACAATTACAACTGCAATATATATATGTAAAGAAGACACGCCCTGGAAAGAACAGATGTATGTGCAATTAACGCCCGCTCGAACCACCCCAAGGTGGCGGCAGCGGATGGACAACACAAGATTCGATATTCAGACAATCTTTTAATCGTGCATTTGCTCGAGATCCTCCTGGGGCCAAGAAAATGAACAAACCTCTTTCAGTGAGCAATGAACACAAGCATATCATATCAAAAGAAGGGAAATTAAACAAAAAGGAAAACCCTTAAAATCACAATTACCGACAGTTTGTTACTTAATTAATTCCAAAAAAGGTCCCTCTATCGGTTCTATTGACTCTATCCTTTAGAGTTGGGGGGCTAGACGTAATTTGAATAGATATAGGGTGTATTTTCTAATTGAGGACAACCTCATGGGGTTTTCAGTAATGTCTTGAAGAGAAGAATATACCTCGAGGTAGCTTTTGACTTCATCAGAAGCCTGGATTCGCCCTTCACTGAAATACGACTGAGCATTTTCTTCAATATGATCCACCCTGCAACAAGAGTGTGGATTTGCCTTTAGAAAAGTTTACAGTCGATTTTAGTAATTGAGAATATGATGGAAGGTACTAGAAAGTTCTCCTTATTTTAACAAATATGGATTGAAGCGTACAAAAGGAAATGTTAGATTCAAAATTGGAGTCTTACTTATAAATATAGTTCACCATTATTCCGGCACTTTGCTTTAGACCTTTATGGGATCGATCAGCCTGCCAATTAATTCTTCCAACCATCTGTAGCACCATTTTATGTACTATGATTAGCTTAAAAAGGAAGATGTGAGTGTGATTATAAAGATTATGGTTGTGTTTACAAACCGCTCCATTTTGCAGGTGGAAATTTCCAACAGAATCCAGAGCCTTTCCTCTCTTCTTCTCTTGAAGGAGGTATCTGTAGTCGCGAACCAAATCAAGAAGAAAATTCAGACAGGTGGAAAATAACAACATGCTCAATTCTCATAAAGAGGAAGACACATATTAAAATTATATAAAAACATACCTTGCACAGAGCCTCATTAAAGGTTTTTTCAACACGGATAACAGCTCTTCTGAGTTAGACCACTCGTTCGAGGATAACAAATTTCTCATTACTTCCATCCCGTTTCTCCCAGTGGCAACATCTCTGATAGCAAAACAAATAAGAACCAGAAATTAATATTAACCAAAGTAAATTGGCAAAGTATGACAAAACACGTGCGTACTTGGCTGCATCTAATAGTGCACTTTCTTCTTCTGGTTTCAGCAAGTTTTCACTGAAACTGGATTCAGATATGTCAACCGATGCCAACTTTGACAAAAGCCACTGCATAAAACCTGGAATAGGACTAAGTGTAGCAAATGTCTGCAAATGGATAATTCTGGAAATTAGTCGCCTTATGAAATTGAACAAAGAAAAAATACTTTGCAAATTGCTGATATCAACAAGGAAAGTCGCATGAACTTACTGAGATTTCCGACATATCCTTTCTCACCAAATCAATTACACGTTTAATAAGAAACTTTCCCAGGTTAACTCCAGATAAACCAGGCTACAATCCAGGTAAACATACGATATTTAAACATTCTACCTCAAAATTTCAGAAACATGTGATCATGGGAAATGGTAAGTATTGACACTATTACCTGAGTAGACGATATGGAATAAAAGAGTGCGCATGTTGCCTCAGATTCACGTATTGGAGGATCATCCCATAGAACTTCCTGTAACAAACTTGTCAATAATGAAACTCAGTTTTCCAGAAAATTGGTAAGAAATTTGTTCACCTGGATAGTTTGAGCCACATTCTTCATTAGTGCAACTTCAATGAA
>JBBMKE010431533.1:0-10337 GCA_037834125.1 Lippia alba
GCTTATAAATTTATTTTTAATGTCATGCTCAATATTAAATATAAAAAATAATTTATCATATCATCTATGCAAAAATACAAAAATATTAATATACACACACGCACCCATGACATAAAATAAATGTCATATATACAACCCATTCAATATAAATTAATATTACTACTGGCTACTCAAAATAAAAAATTTAAAATATATATTTAATATGAAAAATATTTAGATCACATACTTAATTATTATTATTTGTATTTTATTATTTATATTTTTATTTATAAATAATATAATGAAATAAATCTAAATTCTTTATTTCATTCCTAACGTTGTTGTTGTTGTTGTCTTTTTGAAACGTTATTATTATTGAATGTATCGATAAAAGGAATGCTTTAATAAAGTTACTCCACTCCATTGTTCATTTCATTTCAAAGTTAATTGTTTTTCTACTTCATTCCATTCATACATATCAATCAAGATATCAAAGTATTGATACATATAAAACATTATTTCTTAAGAAACTATTGAGATAATGTGAAATTTTGTTGTGTTAAATATTTTATCTTATAATAATTTTCGTGCATTACATGGGGTATATGAGTGTATGTAATTTATTATATACATATTGGTAATGTATATATAACCAATAATTATGTTATGTTAATTTATTTTAAACTTGATCAAGCCAAAATATGGAGTCAAGAAGCTCGATATAATCCTAAATCGATCACTTAGAATTTATAGGTTGGGAAACCTAGCTCTGGCTTGAGATTTTGGAGGAAACAGGAAGGGGAGCTCATGGCCAACTCGGGATTGGTGGGGTGCTGTCTGGGTTGGTACTCCAAAACTCAAGTCAATGATCGAGTTATTGAGGTCGAAAGTGAGTGCAGTAAATGTGGTAGGTGAGAGTTGTTACTTGAGGTATAAATGCGGACATTTATATATATTTAATAGAAACAATGATGAGCTCGAACGACGTGTGGCTGCCCAAAGCTGATAGTTGTCCCATTAAAGGGTGCATTTAATGCGTGGTCGACAAGATCCTTTGAAAACCAATAGTGGGCCACATGGCTGTAAGGGTCGAGAGGAGCATGGGGAAGTTCGATCGAGGGTGTATGAATTTAGAGGGAAGACACATACCATCATCGAGGTATTGCTCAAGGAAGGATGTCGACTCATTCACATTGGACACGTGGACCTCTTCTAGCACGCCAGGTGTACCGTGGGTCCGAGCCACGTTAAAACTAACCAAAAAAAAAAAAAAACAGTGAGAAGTAGTCATACATGTCGATAACTCTCCCTTATTAACTCGCAAAAACTTATTTTATTAATTATTTATGTTTTTATTTATATTTAAAGTAAACAAGTAGATATCTTTTCGAGCAAATTTTCTTTTCTTATTCCATTGTGTTGCATAAAGATTCGAACCGAGTGAGATAAAGCAAGAAGCAAAGTGCATAGGCATAACTTGGGTTTTTAGCAATTTAATATTCCATCTAACTCCTAATAAGGTTGTAACAAAAACAAAAAAGTCTAATAAATAAAATGGGTTTAATTGAGGCCTTAATTAACTCCAATAACTATTAAAAAGAAGACACATATATAGCTTCCATAGATATAAACATGATGACAAGGACCAGACCGATACACATATATCGATACAAATTTTTTTTTAAAATTTTCTATGTGATATGTTAAGAATATTCAACATATTACAATAGCACAAAATAATTTTTATAAGTATACGGCCGGGATTAGATATTGTACTTCATTTGTTTTCCAAAAATTTAGTTCCAAATTATAATAGCTCAAGAGGCCCGATTCCAAATTGTATAACCAAAAAAAAAAAAAAAAATCATAGCAACCATACATGTGGACAACTCTCACTTAACACGCAAATAAATTGTTTTGATAATTATCTATATATTTTCTGATATTTTAAAAAGTAAATAAGAAAGATGTTAATCGAATCGGCAAGCTAAAGCAAGAAGTAAATTACATTGAGTTACAAGCAAGAAACAAAGCATAGAAGTTACTTGGAATTTTAGCAATCATATATTCCATCAATGCCTTATAAAGTTGCACCAAAACCAAAAAAATCCTTATTTAATTCAAATAATTATTTTAAAAAGAAGGTTAAGGGCAACGCCAACGCTTCACCGAGTTTGTCTCTCAGGTAAGAGATTTAAATGTAGAGAATGTCAAAGTATCATGCCAAATTTTACGTTTTTACGCTCTCTATTTCAATGATTAATAGGCACACCATAAATTTATACCCAAGAAAAGAATAACTGATTAATAAATTTAAAGTTCATTCCTAATAGAATTTAGTAATTATTAGTTAAATATCGAATGCATTTTAATGGCTGGGTGACTCTTTAGAATTTAATATCTTTAAAAAAATAATTTTTTCGGTGTTATCTTTAAAATAATATCTTTAAAGGAATCATGACCTAGATCTACTTGTTTATTCTTTAAATTTCAGCAAATATGATATTCATTTTGCACTTTTAAAATTTTAAATCATGCACATGCAAATTTACACATGGTTACTGAAATAGTTTACTTCGGGGATCACCGATCAACAAACTATTGGAAATCTTTTAGCTTTTGGGGTTACTAATTTTTCAGTTATTTATATATAGTTGGAGAAAATGTCAATTTGGGACGGCGAAGTGACTCGAATTGGAGTTTTCTATTTCAATTATGTGTTCTATTTTCTATTTCATTCATCCACAAGTTAATTATATTGGTAGTTATTGAGAAAGATGAGAGATCTTTGAATTTTTTTTTCATAATTTAATTTTTTATCTTTCTTGATCTCAGCTGTATATTAATATACAAGATATGTGTGATGTGTGTGATTAATTGAACTAGTAGATGAAACATAAAATTGAAGCACAAAACAGATATATAACCAAGTTAACGTTTTGGAATAAGTGCTATTTAAAAGTATTGATAGAAGCAGAGCCCAACTAATACCGGAAAGAATATTAATTAATCTCTCAGAATTTCATGAATTTCACCGTGTTTATATTCTAGACTTTGACGAGGAGTTATGATTTTATATAAGCAAAAACTAATTTCCAATTAATTGTTCTTATACGACTTAATTCCACATTATAATATACAATATGCATTGTTGTGTAATTATATTAAAAATTTTTACTTGTATAAGATTAAATTAATATGCATAAATTGATTTACATAATCAATTTATATTTTTTATTTGTTAATTTACCACCTATGCTACACAAAACACCAAATTGCACTACCACCAACGGTTGCATTGTTTTTACTTTTAATTTATAGGTACAAGTGTTACTACATCAAAGTTTCAGAAATATTTAAATATTTACTCATTTCTAAAAACTTAATCCTTTAGAGCAGGTTGTCATTTAATGTGATATTAGAGGCTATGATTGAATCTTCATCCTCATTTATCTTAAAAAATAAAGTTCACGTGCAATGTCATACCAAAAAAGCTGATCTTCATTGAAGTAGTTGTTGGATACGAGGTTAAACTCCACTAATTTTGTCCATAAGATTCTTTCGTCCAAAATTACAAATACTTATTATGTTCCTTTACAGGAAAATTACACTTTTGGTCCCACTAGATTAAGTTGATATCACATTTGGTCCCGTACGATTTTTTGTTTACACATTGAATCCCATAAGAAATAAATTTGAACACCTTGAGTCCCAATCGTTTACTTTTAACTCTAAAAATGGGAGAAAAGTTATCTTTATATTAATTATTGCTGAAAGAGACTAGATTAATGTGACGTGGAGCTTAGGTGGTATTTTTTAATCTGATTTTTTAGTGAAAATTATATTTTGGTCCCATTTACTTGTTCATTTGTGGTATCGAATCAGTCTAATGAGACCAAAAAATATGATATTCATTGATAAATCGGATCAAAAAATGTCACATAATCTCCATATTAGATTAATTTAGCATCCCTCATTAAAAATTAATGTGAAGTTAACGTTTCTTCCATTTTTAATGTTAGGTTGGGACTCAGTGTGTCTAAATTTATTTCTTATGGGACTCAATGTGTAAACAAAAAATCGTATGAGACCAAATGTGATATCTAGTTAGTCTAGTGGGACCAAAAGTGTAATTTTTCCCAAGGAAAAAGAACAAAAGGATAGTCGCAAAAGGACAAAAAATATACCTGACTTTAAAATTTGTAACGTTTAAATACTTCGCTCCTACACAAGCTTGGATGAACAATATTAAACCTTGGGTGTGGATAGAGACACGACGAAATCATCATAAAGGCAAAGAGAATTACGTTAGAAATTACGCATCAATTTTGTGTTAGAAATTACGGCATAAATTATGGCAGTTAGACAGTAAATCATGAACAAATCGTGGTAGCTGCTAGATATCAACGAGATAGAAATTAGGGTTGACTGCGGTCTGAATCACGATCAAGCTATGATAGACAGAGATCACAAGAATCGTGACAGAATCATAACACAACCATTGACAAATTGTTAGAAGAAAATTGCAATCAAGTCGTGATAGGCATAAATCACTAGAACTAAGACAAAATTCAAAGCATAGTTATTGATAGATTGGTAGAAAATCATGATTTAATCATAACACAGAAAGTTTAGAGCACTGTTAAGTCATTTAATGCTAATGGCGGCTCAGTGAGTCCCTCAACAGTACCGCGTTGTCAGAGATACGAATGGCTAGATCACATTGAACCCGAAATGCATTCGTCGTCCACACTCAATCAACTTCAATCTGACAGATAATCCACATGTGAGTCTGAAGTATGCCATACATCACTAGTTTCCTTAACATAGATTTTCAACCTGCAGGGACAAAAACCTTAATTATGTTAAATAGAAAAAGTAAAAGAAAGTTCAGTGGGTAAACAAAAAAAATAATAACAAAAAGAAGCAACTTCTTGCCGCCGCTATCTTTATTAGAATCTCATAGGCAATGCTAAATTTCAAAGCTCAGTTTCTTGATCACGAATATGTAGTTCTTCTTTACACATGTCATATGCACACAAAAGATTTACCCTGACGAGTTGAAACAACCTCGCATGTTCCACATCATTTTTCACGGAAGTTCTACACAATGACAATAACCAAAACAACTTACAAAAAGATTTAGAAAACTTCACAATTTGAGAAAATTAAACCAACCGAATTCAAGAAGGCCATCCTTTTCTCTATCAAAAAATAAGAGATTTTCAAACTTTGAAACCAAATGGAAGACATGAGAAATTCCTTTGTACATTACACTAAATGACAAATAAATTAAATAATCAATAACTGAGACAGATAAATGCAACAAAAATAACATCATCTTTAATTTAAGAAAAAAAAATAAATGCAACAAAGATGACATGTCCTATTAAATCAATAGGCTGTGACGATCACAAATAACATAATAGAATTGAATCAACCTTAATATCACACCATTCAAAATAAGAATGACAGCAAGAGTAAATTACCTCTTAGGCTCCTTTCTCTCCACTCTCTTTTTTTTTTCCCCAGGAGTGCGACTTCTTACATCATAACTTTGATCAAGTCTAAAGAGGCTCCCCCGACACACTTGACAAGAGTAATCAATAAAATTACCTTGCATTCCCCAAATTTTAACCTTCTTTATGGATTTTTTCTTGATATCCAACCAAAAAAAAATTTATCAATTTGCAGAACTTTTTCATGAGTCTTCAAGTAAGCTATAGGCTTGAGTTTTGACAAATAAGAGAAACCATAGCAAATATCAGGTTTCCAGGACGAAAATAATAACTTGGTCCATAACTTTTCAACTATACAATCATTCATCACCCATATATCGAAGTGTTCCTGATAACAGAAACTAAATAATAAGGATCCATGCATTGCATCAAAATGCTCACCCAAAGGTCCCCTAGTTTTGTTGGGTGATGTTGGCAGTGGGAGCAGGTTGAAATCTTGGCTTCCAAGGTCGAGAGCAGTAATTTTCTCTGCTGTCCGCCAGTACAAAACTCCATTAAGATAAATTCCATCATTACACTACCAAAAGTTACTCGGAAAATCCTTAATCATCTTCCAAGAATCAGATTTCAGACTATATACAAGAGTAGTATGTTGGTCATCAAACCTCACAACTTTGTAGTCATTCGTTGAACAATCATACCCAAACCCACAACAAAAATATGGGCGTAAATCTGTATCAGGTTTTGGCAACTCGCGAGTCAACCGATTCCATATTACCCAAGTCTTCTTGACGTCCAAGTGTTTGAAAATCAGGATCAAACCATTACAAGAGTGAAGAGACTACCGGAAATTTTGGTACCCGTGACGAAACAGTGTCTTGACAGGGGTTGAGGTGATAACTAGGCTGCCATTAGCAATGTCGAGAGCGTCCAAAGATACAGAATAAATGCGAGTGCCTATGGAGTAAATTGAAGGGGGAGTGTTCATATTTGCTGTGGGTGTCCACGAAAGATTCGTCGTCGATTATGCAGCGCCACTCTTTGCAGACGACCCTGAAGCGGAGGAGAGGCTCAGCGGGCACTCGAAGGAGTATTTCACCGAAGATTTCGGACATTTTTAGGGAAAAAGGTAGAATCGACTAAACCCAGGATTAGGGTTTCGGAATTGGGATTTTAAGGGTTTTTCTATATGCAACATTGGATTCGATAGTTTGTAAATTTTCCGATGTATATTGATTTTGCAGGCGAAGCTTCCCTCCTAAGCTATCAGCATATCCCTTTGGTTTAAAATCTATACTAACTAGCACCCAACGTGTGTACAAAAAAATAAATAAATAATAATAATTTATAATTATTTTTAATATAATTATAATTTTATAATAAATAAAAAAATATTATATATAGATAATATCAAATTGAGAAAAAAATAATTAAAAATAAATAAGTGAAATAAATAAAAAATATAAATAATTTAAGAGAATATAAAAGAAATTAAGCAGAAAATTGTAAAAGTACATGAATAAAATTTATATTAAAAAATATAGAAAAAGAAAAAAGTCCATGATATAATGACACAAATTTTTTCCACTTTATGTGTGTGCAAAGTACTGCAAATAAAATTTTTCATTATTTTAAATCAAATTATTTATCCTAATGTAAATTTAATAATTATATATTAATGGAAAATAGTTAAATTATAAACTAAAAGAAATAAAAAAAAATGGAGTGAGAGAAAAAATAAAAATAATAAATCAATAAACACGTGTATGATGGAAAAAAATATAAAAAAGTTAAATAAAATAAATTTAAAGACTAACCAAGATATCATCTCTCCAATTAATAATAAAACTAGTCATTGTTCCATAGATATTTGGGGAGAACAACTCTTGCAACTTATGGAGGGAAAAACCCCAGATTACATCAAAATTTGGGAGATTTTCAGCTACTCCTCTGCCCACGCACATCACGTCTAACCTCAAATCGTAACCATAAGTAACGCATCTCCTTCATATTTTCAAACCCTAATAACCATCCCCATTTCTACCTCTGGCTCCAATAATGTCTGATACACCTTCGAAAGTCTTCCATGAAATACTCCTCCGAGTGCCGGCGGAACCCCTCCTCCGTTTCAGAGCTGTCTGCAAGGCGTGGCGCCGCATCATTGACAACCCATCCTTCGTGAAAGTCCACACCGATAATCAACTCCTCTCAACAAATTTCATCATCAGAAGCGGCGAAGGTAGCCTTCAATCTTTGTCTTTGGACGCAATTGACTTTGCCGATGGCTGCCAAACTGTGGTGGTAAGCCCTGTGAAGCCATTGAGCTCTCTTGGTGTGCCTAAAACACCTGAATTGCCTGTTCCGTCCTGCAATGGCCTTATGCTTCTAACCCATATCGACCCCAAAATGAGTTCGGTGATATGGAACCCGTTAACGCGGGATTTTCACAGGTTGTCCGCACTTGATGTCGATTCACGCTTACTGGGTGTTGGGCTTGGCTATGATTCTGCTACCGCTGACTACAAAGTTGTGAGGATTGATGAATTATACGGCTACGGCACTGAAGAATCTGTGTTCAGAACTCTGGTATATAGTCTGAAATTGGGTTCGTGGAAGATGATCAAGAATTGTCCTTATTGTTTTCCTCATTTTCCGCGGGATAATCTTGGGGTTTTTCTGAATGGTTCGTTGTATTGGAGGTCATATGACATGATAATTGCACTTGATCTTGTTAATGAAGATTATTTCCAGCTGCCATTGCCACAGGAGCTCACCAGACGAAAATGTCCTCCTTTTGATGTGTATTTGGATGCTTTTAGTGGAAACTTAGTTTTGAGTTACTATCGCTCCCTGGATTGTTTTGTTGGATGGGTTATGGAAGATTGCAAAGTGGAAAAGTCATGGAGGAAGCTGTTTTCCTTTGAGAAACTTGATGCTATTGGTGCTAATGCTATGATTTATCTTAGGCCTGTTGCCTATTTGAAGAACAAAGGGTGTATTGTTTTGCAGTATTATGACAAGTTTATTCTGTTGGATATTGAGACGAATTCTGCAAAGAAAGTTTGGATTGAAGGGCTCCCACTGAATTTTACTTCTCAAAATTGTTCGACGAGTATTTTAAAGCTGGACGAAAGTTATGATGTTTGTAGAAAAGCGGCCACTAAAAGAACTAGAGCACAAAGGAAGAAGGCTAATCAAAGGTAAAGTTAATCTCTTTGCATTTTCTATTTTTGATGGTTTAATAAGTTGATTCGATTGTATTAGCTGATTCGTCGGTGCACAAGAATGAAAATCCTCACAACATAAGTTATATGATTAATATGATGTTAATATGGATGTCACTGAAACAGCAACTGGAGCACAGAGGATAATGTGTTGTTTAGAACAGGGAGTATTAAGCTAGTATGATCGAATATGGAATATGCTATTAATGCTAATTATGAAATGTCGTAAGGAATAAAAAGTTGTGCATGACGAGGATGTTCTACTTGCAGTGTGAAGCGCCATGCGATGATCACTGATGTTTGGTGTCGTTCAGATTCAGATTATAGTTCCGATTCTGGTGGTGCTGAGGACAGTGAGGGTTATAGTTAGTATTGTGGCCCAAGAAATGGATGTATGAAGGACGGCTTCAAACTTTTGTCAACTCACTCCTCCGTTTTGCTTTTCCTAGGATATATATATGTGCAAATCATGAATGTTTTGTATCTATTTTGTCAATATATTATGATGTGAGTCTGTATCACAAACTGTTATTGCAGCTAGAAATGGAAGTGATATTAACAAATGATCTAAGTGGTTCTTTTCTTTGTTTTTGAGTTATTCGTTTCTTTTGACTTATTGCAGCTCGGAAAATGTTGTAAAATTACACTCTAATTTTGGTCCCAAATCCCAATATGTAGGGTTTACTCCGATTTTAGTTCCGGGGTATGTCTAAATTGCGGGTGTTCAACTTGACATTTTTTAGTTTTTACTTTTTTAGGTGCAGATGGGTGCACCGGCATTTTTTAGTTATTATTAGTAAATTCCACACACAAAAAAAAAATATTTAAATATATTAAATTAAAATTTTCATCTTACTATAAATTTAATTATAATTATATATTGATAGGAAACAATTAAAATATAAATTAAAAAATATTAAAAAGAAAAATAAAAAATATATAAAAAAAGTAAATGTAAGGTTAGAGAATAAGTAACTAATTCTTTCTGTATGTTGAAAGATAAATAAATTTAAATGAAAATAGATCAACTCAATATATTACAATTGAGTCTCGCGCTTAATAATAGAGTATAGAGAATGTCTTATACTATGATTGATTTTGAAATCAAATAAGATTTAAAATTTCGAGTTTATATCACTTTAATTTTTGAAATTTTAAAAGTAACAAATAAGTCCTGTTACTAGTTTCTCACAAATTAGTTCTTTAATAACTTTTTCAAGTTAGAATGTTGTAGGAAAAAATTTCATTTGCGTCTACTATGAAACTAGTAATGATATTATTATCTTATACTTTTAAAATGACACCTTTCAAAACCAATTACAAAAAAAATTTGCAGCCACATTTTAACTGAAAAAATTATAATTATTTGCTACTTCTGAAATTTTAAAAACTAATTTAACACAAATTAAACTAAACATGACGTTTCCTCTAATATTTTCGTCTAAGATATTTTGTCCACAAAATATAGGGTCAATCTAGACTGAATTGATGAGTTGAGTTTTATGTATAGAGCTACTTCATGAGCCCTATCAGTCGAGCTAAATCGAACTCATGCTTGACGTTGAGACGATGTCGAGCTGATTGTGTCTAAGCTTCATGTTTGTGAATTTATTCAGGAATTAAAATATATTTGTCTATATTCTCTATATGTATATGCATATAAGTCTTATATAAA
>JBBMKE010431554.1:0-10337 GCA_037834125.1 Lippia alba
CACTTGCTATCCGAGATAGGATAAATAATACCGGCATCTAACAACTTAATCACCTCAGCCCGAACCACTTCTTTCATGTTAGGATTCAATCTACGTTGTGCTCTATTGAAGGTCTATGATATCTTCCATTAATATCCTATGCATGCAAATCAAGGGACTAATTCCTCTAATATCAGCTATTGTCCAACCCAAAGCCCTCTTATGCTCTCTCAACACCCTCAAAAGACTATCTAGTTGTACATCGGACAAACTAGACGAAACAAACACAGGCAACGTTTTATTTTCACCCAAGTAAGCATACTTCAAATGTTCGGGGAGGGGTTTCAATTGAAGTGTAGGAGCTTTAACAATAGAAGAAGGAGGAGTGGGTTTACCTGTCCCCAACTCCTCATAAGCATACCTTTGCCGGAAGGGTACAAATGATGTGGCCTCTAAAGCTTTAGTATAGGCCGCCAACTCTTCTAGAATCTCTTCACCTTCCATCATACTTTCCACACCTTTCAAGCAAAGCTCCAAAGGATCATCCTTGATAGCATCAAACATCTTGACTTCCTTCATTGTATCCACCCGAAAGCACTTTGCGTCCATCTCCGCTTCTTTGACCGCCTTGAAGAGGTTGACCTCCACCTTTTCTTCTCCCATTCTAAGGGTAAGGAGACCATTCTTGACATCAATGAGAGCTCCAGCGGTGGCAAGGAAAGCCCTTCCAAGAATCAAAGGCATTTCCCTATCTTCCTCCATATCTAAGACTATGAAGTCTACCGGAAGGTAAAACTTTCCGACTCGAACCAATGCATTCTCTAGTACTCCAGTTAGATACTTCACCGAACGGTCGGCTAGCTGCAACGTCACGGTAGTAGGCTTCAATGCCTCAAGACCTAATCTCCTGCAAATAGACAAAGGCATTAAGCTCACACTAGCTCTAAGATCACACAATGCTCTATTAAAATTCAAACTACCAATAGTGCAAGGAATAGAGAAACTCCCTGGATCTTTGAGTTTAGGAGGTAGCTTATATTGTAAAATGGCAATGGATTCCTCGGTAAGTGCTATGGTGGCATACTCCTCGAGTTTCCTTTTGTTGGAGAGGATCTCCTTGAGAAACTTCACATAGGTTGGCATTTGAGCAAGAGCTTCAGCAAAAGGTATGTTGATGAGCAATTCCTTAAACATATTAAGGAACTTCTCCACTTGCTTCTCCATCTTTTGCTTCCTTAACCTCTCTGGAAATGGAACGGGTGGCACATAAGGTTTCGGTGCCACATACGCCTTTGGTTGTGAAGGGAGCTTTTCCTTTTCAACTCTTTTGGGATCCTTCTCTTCCTCTTCTTTTTTTCCACCTTTTCCTCACTTTCCACCTCGACATCAGTTCCGGGCATCTTTGGTCCCTCATATGCTTTTCCACTCCTCAAGGTGATGGCTTTGCAATACTCTTTAGGATTTATCTCCGGTTTACTCGGTAAAGTTCCTTGTTGTCTAGGATTGGAAGTGCTTGCAAGTTGCCCAATTTGCATATCCATGTTGCGGTTGCGGGTTATCATATTCTCCATTTGAGTGTCTAACTTTTAGAACCTCTCGGTACTCACCATGATAAACTTCTCCAACATTGCCTCCAATCTTTGCCTTTGATCGGTTTGTGGAGTTTGATTAGGAGGCATGTTTGTATTGGGAGTGATGACTTGATGAGGCGGCTCTTGGAAATGCACTCACCTATTCTGAAAATTTTGCCTTTGTTGATTCCCTTGATTTCCTTGGTTGTTGCTCCACGAAAAATTCGGATGATTCCTCAACCCCGGATTGTAGGTGTTGGAATATGGGTTGTTCATCGGGCGTTGATTATTCACATAATTAGCTTGCTCTTGCCCACTTCCAACCTGTCCACCTGCATTAGACATAGGACAAACATTAAACGCATGTGGACCACTACATATCTCACAAGTTACCTGCATGGGTGGTGATGGTAATGAGTCAACGGC
Organism: Lippia alba; assembly: GCA_037834125.1. Taxonomy (NCBI): domain Eukaryota; kingdom Viridiplantae; phylum Streptophyta; class Magnoliopsida; order Lamiales; family Verbenaceae; genus Lippia; species Lippia alba. The sequence goes on from JBBMKE010431554.1 coordinate 1,977, forward strand.
TTTGACCGCCATTTGATCCAATTTCTTGTACATTGCTTCAATCTTAGCATGTATTGCAGTAATCCCATCTAACTCCATAACACCCGCCGGTCTAGTGGGTGGAGGATTGATCCTATCATGATTTCATTCATTGTTAGCCAATATGTTCTCCAACAATTATAGCGTTTCATCCCTGCCTTTAGCCTTCAATGCTCCTCCGGATGCGGCATCAACCATTACTCGAATGTTTTGAGTCATCCCATTGTAGAAAGTTTGCACAATAAGACAAGTAGGAAGACCGTGATGAGGACACTTCCTTTGTAACTCCTTGAATCGTTCCCAAGCTTCATACAAAGATTCTCCTTCATATTGCCTAAATGATGTGATATCATTTCGGTACTTCATTGTCTTGATCGGTGGGAAGAACTTTGCCAAGAATGCTTGAGATAGAGCATTCCAACTTCGAAGTGTCTCGTTGGGAATAGTGGCTATCCATGCACGAGCCTTATCCCTCAAAGAGAAAGGAAAGAGCCGGACCCTTATTGCATTGTCCGACACATTATGCATCTTGAAAGTAGCACACACTTCAAGGAAGTAAGATAAATGAGCCGCCGGATCCTCCGTTGCTGAACCTCCAAATTGGTTCTGTTGAAGCAAGTTGATTGTTGCGGGTTTAATCTCAAAGTTGTTTGCTTCAACGGGAGGGCGAACAAGATTGTTCTGAATCATTTCGGCGTTTGGTGTGTTGTAATCCTTGAGCGCTGGATGTGGGGCTCTAGGTTCATCTCCATTCAAATTCTGAGCCCTCAAATTCTTCACATTATCATCATCTTCAGCCATAATTTCCGGTGTTGTCAATCTCTCTTGCCTTCGTACTCTTCGAATAGCTCTAAGCCTTCTTTCAATTTCTGGTGTATAGTCTACGGAATCAAAGCTTTGAGTTCTTCTCATGCACAAAGTACCTACAAATGTAAAACACTAGATTAAGCTTCAAATGACAATAGGATCAAACTAAAGTAACGAATCTAAATAATAGAGAAAAGTACTAAAAATGACTATTAATTCTGCGCCTTCCCCGGCAACGGCGCCAAAAACTTGATGTACCAAATTTTACTTCTTAAATAAAGCCCAAGTGCAAGCTTACAAATTAAATTGTAGCACGAGGGGTCGTATCCACGAGGAAGTGAGAATTAACAAACATTCTTATACTAGATTCCATTACTAGATCAAGGTCAAAGGATTATGAATTAGATTAACTAAGATTAGCTATGAACGAAATGCAAAAACTCACGAATTTAACCCAATAGATAGAAGAAGGCTAGGGAATGATACGTACCACTAGAGTTCTAATAATGCCTAAGTAAGTGAATTATTCCTTTTAATCTTGTCACTAATATATATCTCAAATTCTTTCAAATCCAAGACTCATATTAATTCTAATTAGTTCACAATTACCAAAGCTTAGAATTAATCAATCAAGCAAGACAATAAGATTCCTAAATCAGCGGCTCGGCATAATTTAAGACATCTATTTGATAGCCAGAAAAGGAGATTAAATTTCTTTAACACTTAATTTTCCAACTTTTATGAAAACATCCAAGTTACTAAAATTCTCTCGAAAATATAGTGAACTAATATACACATCAGAGTGGTCAACTCGTCATGTATACAAATGCTCAAGTTTTCATAAATCTAAGGAATAAATTACTCATTCAAGCCTTCTATCAAATGTCTAGTAAGCACATATTCATTCCCATGCCCTATTAACTTAAGAACTCATAATTAAACAGAAATTTAAACTAACATAATAGGTAAACTCAGAATTCATCACAAACGAGATCGTGAAATGAAACTGAAGCATGAACTTTAGATCCTAATAACATACGAACTAAGTATTTGAGAAAGCACGGTAAAGACACAACTAAATTAAAGATAAGAACTTGGTGTTGATCTTCTTCTCTCTTCCTTCTGGTTCTTCTTTTTCCCCAAACGTTTTTCTGCCCTTTTCTGTATATTCCGTGTCTAAAAAAGTGATCCAGAAGTTTCTCTATTTTAAACTTTTAAAACCCAACTCTAGAAAACTGCTGAATTAACTGAAAAATCGTGTCTGAGCAGGGTCGCGGTCGCGACCAAAAATAGGCATAAACTGGTCGCGCCCGCGACCAACAGTTAAAATCGCGTTTTCTTTGATGGTCGCGGCCGCGACTGGATTTGAACTGATTTGGGTCGCGGCCGCAACCCAATTCTTGGCCACCTTCGAGATCTGCTTGAAATTCAGCGAAAAATACCCCAAAAAAATAGGTCGCGCCTGTGACAAAAAATGAACTGATTCGCGACCTCATTTTTGCTCAACTTCGACTTTGGTTGGCAAAATTCGGAAAAATTCCCCACTAATATTAGGTTGCGGCGGCGACCTAAAAACAACATCCTGAGGTCGCGGCGGCGACCTCATTTTCCTTGAATTTCGACCTTTTGATTTCTTTGCTCTTTTTGTCCGGTTTCTTCTCATTTTTGTCCCTTTTTCGTACACCATAACGCCATTGTTAATTGTACCTAAAAAGAGATCAAATAATTTGCATTTAGGTTCCAAACGTGCAATAATAAATTATATTTCTAATCGAAATGTGCACGAAAAATGGACTTAACACTTAGTGAGTTAGATAGATCCGGGGAGGTCTTTTAAGACCCCATAGATCATCAAAACCCCTAAGTGTGTAGATCTTTTTAGATCAACCACTTAGTGGGTTAGATTGATCCGGAGAGGTCTTTTAAAACCCCATAGATCATCGAAACCCCTAAGTATCTCTAGATATTTTCACATCAACCAATTAGTGGGTTAGATCGATCTGGAGAGGTCTTTTTAGACCCCAGATTTAAACGAAATCCCCAAGCATATCTAGATCTTTTCAGATCAACCACTTAGTGAGTTAGATCGATTCGGGAGGTCTTTTAAGACCCCAGAAATCATCGAAACCCCTAAGTGTCTAGATCTTTTTAGATCAACCACTTAGTAGGTTAGATCGATCCGGAGAGGTCTTTTAAGACCCCAGAGATCATCGAAACCTCTAAGTATCTCTAGATCTTTTCAAATCAACTACTTAGTGGGTTAGATCGATCCGGATAGGTCTTTTTAGACCCTAGAGATCATCGAAACCCCTAATTATCTCTAGATCTTTTCAGATCAACCACTTAGTGGGTTAGATCGATCCTAGAGGTCTTTTTAGACCCCAAAGATCATCGAAGCCCCTAAGTATCTCTAAATCTCTTTAGATCAACCACTTAGTGGGTTAGATCGATCCGAAGAGGTCTTTTTAGATCCCAGAGATCATCGAAACCCCCAAGTATCTCTAGATCTTTTCAGATCAACCACTTAGTGGGTGAGATCGATCCGGAGAGGTCTTTTAGACTCCAAAGATCATCGAAACCCTTAGGTATATCTAGATCTTTTTAGATTAACCACTTAATGGGTTAGATCGATCGGAGAGGTCTTTTTAAACCCCCAGAGATAATTGAAACCCCTAAGTATCTCTAGATCTTTTAAGATCAACCATTTAGTGGGTTAGATCGATCTGGAGAGGTCTTTTTAGACCCCAGAGATCATCGAAACCCCTAAGTGTCTCTAGATCTTTTCAGATCAACCACTTATTGGGTTAGATCGATCCGAATAGGTCTTTTGCGACCCCCGAGATCATCGAAACCCCTAAGTATATCTAGATCTTTTCAGATCAACCACTTAGAGGGTTAGATTGATCCAGAGATGTCTTTTTAGACCCCAGAGATCATTGAAACCCCTAAGTATCTCTAGATTTTTTCAGATCAACCACTTAGTGGGTTAGATCGAGCTGGAGAGGTCTTTTTGGACCCCAGAGATCATCAAAATCCCTAGGTATCTCTTGATCTTTTCAGATCAATCACTTAGCGGTTGGATCGACCCAGAGAGATCTTTTTAGACTCCAGAGATCATCAAAATCCCTAAGTATCTCCAAATCTTTTCAAGATCATCGCTTAGTGGTTCGAATCCAAAGAGGTCATTCTAAAACCCTAGAACATCCACAGAGAAACCCTAAGTATTTTACTAGATCATTTTAATTCCAAAGAGATCAAATATGGTCCAAGGCGAATAAAGCAAAAGGTAAAGCGATGCAATAGATTTCGAGCTAAATGAGCATTCCAAAGAGGTCAAACTCGACCCAACTGTGAACAATTATCTAGCACATGAGATCGATACATGAATCCAAATTTCAAGAAGCGTAAACAAGTTTGAAAGAACTTAAGATGCATTCATAAAACGGCCGGCATTGCCACACGACGTGAGCCGAACATCTTCCATCGAGCTCACCACGCGACGTGGCTCGATAGGCAAAATGATTGTTTTGACAAAAATGACAAAATAAATAAGTATTCATCCGGCCACACCCCGGCCTGTAGGTTGAATCAAATCGTCCTAGTGTACCTCTGAAACGGGTAAATGTATTCAATCAATCTCAGTAGCAGTGGAGGTGGTCCCTAGATTAGAGCGGTTTCTTTGCTCAACGACCTCAAGAGAAGGAGGCAGAAGTAGTTCAACTTCGACCGGCTGCGGTAACTCATATTCAACTCGGTTCTTCGATCTCTTGGCCTTAGCAATTTCAATAAGCATAGCCATACTTATGGGTTGCCCAGTCGATCTGAACGGACTCTTCTCCTTCGAGTCGTTCAGTAGCTCCAGGATCGGATCAGTTTTAGGGCCTATTATGTTGAAATTAAATTCCGGCAGGAAAATTTCCTGAGCTTTGAGCTGGTTCATGCAAATCTGAAACCCCTCAGCGAGATCTCCCTCACCCATGATCAGACTCGCCTCTTTAAAGCCTGGGCCCTCCATGAACTCCCACACAGCATAGCGATCGATCTCAAGCTTGTACCCTCGTAGTTCAGCGGTCGCCTCCTGGATCTGGGATCGAGCGAGGTCGAAGGTTCCCCTCTGGCCCTCTCCTTGGCCGGACCCCATGATCGAATCAAAGCTCGCATCTGGAAGCGAGGATACCGACTGATCGACCTATCTATCAGGAGAAGACGTGAAAGCAACCTCCCTCCGACCTCTGCCCGCCTCGACCTAATTTCGAGCTATAAGAGTAAAAGTTACCTTAGAGTTGATCGAACTAGAACCAAGAGCACCAAGTTGCTTGCGCAGATCGGAGCCGCTCGCAGCTGGGAGTGCGAAAGTGATGGAATGAGGGGAAAAATACCTTCTATTTATAGGGGTTAAATCTTAAAATACGAAACAACGCCATAATTACCCCAGTCACACCACTCCCATCAATGGTCGCATCGCATTTAATGCGGCGGCGATTACTCAAAAGACGCGCCTAATCATCGCGGCGGCAAATCGATTTTAACGTCATGACGATTCTCCTACCCAATGCCAGATCGATGAAAATTACCACCGCGAAAATTCATACTGGTAATTTGGGGGGCCTCTGACATGGTAAAAAAATACATGGCCACGTGGCATACCCGCGTGGGAACCTCGTGGACTGTCAGCCGAATTGACCAACCAGAACCGGCAACTTGGGAACACAGATTGATGGAGACCTACAGGGGACCTGAACAGGTCCCTCGACCTCGACCTCCTATAGCCAACTGACCCACGATCTCCCTCTTCAAACTGAAGTCCAAGTACCCAATAGCGGTTTCGGGAGGCAATATCGACCTTCAGGTCGATTACTTACGTCACCGGATACCCAAATACTGTAAAACATTCTAACATGACATGATCCTATTCGTCCACATGTCGCCCCACGTAGAGGCTACGTGGACAATAAGGATGACCTGGGATGAGATCGATGACGACCTAGGCACTCAGGCCGCGAGGACCTTCTCTTGGAAGTCCTTGACGAGCTGGTCAGTGGAGCTGAACATCGGTCCTCCCACGACCTGGACACCTCAGCATCCGTACATCTAAGAGGAGCTCGGAATGACCTATCGACCTCCAGGTCGGTATCACACGTCACCAGGCATCTCCTGCACCAAAAAGCACTCTTGTCGGGACACGTGCCCCATTCTCATTCCTTAGGACAGACGTACTGAGACGCATTTAATGCCCAAAAGGTACCGTCTTCGCCCAAAGGGAAAGAAGGTATGCTGGCCCTCATTCGAACTAGCCCCAACATCCGACAATCAGGTCGACGTTGCAGCGCCATTAATCCACGCCGGCGGGACATGCTCTACTGTGTCAAACGGCTGAGGCTATAAATACCCCCTTCCTCAACAGTAATTGGTAAGCACATATAAGCCAAAATGAGCCTTGATAAGCATTCACAAGCCTTTATTGCGCATTTATTCTCTCTCTAAAGAATTCAATACTGACTCGAGCGTCGGAGTGTCAAACTTGGGCAACCCCCGAAGTCCCCCCAAGTTGGCCTCGAGCTTACGTTTGCTAGTGCTTTTAGGTCGATAAAGAACCCACGTAAATAAATTCTTGACTGGTTGACCCTTATTTGACAGACAGATCGTCACCTCAGATCGACCAGATTTGAGCCGGATCAAAGTCGATTAGGTGTTTATATTTCTGGTAGTAAAGGAACCAATTATATATATATTTATTTAAAAATCTATATTCAGATAAACATAAGAATTCAAATTACCGATAAATGGATACAAATATGACACAATATTATAAACACAAATATAAAAGTACTAATCTTATAAAATCGATATGATGTAAGAATGAAAAATAAAATCCATATGATGTGACACTATATAATAATCCCTTTAACAAATGTGTTTAAATCATACAGTATCATGACTTCATCAAGGTAATTATTATAAAATTGATAAAATAGTGATTTTGGATCTTTTACTTTAAATTAGTATTTTTTTAGTTAGAATAATATTTAATTTTTTATTTCATTTATTTATATAGGTTTAGTGTATTAATATACGATCAAAACTAAAAAATAATGATTATAATATGAAAATAATTTGATCATCTAGTAATATATTTGAGATGTAGATACGAATGAAAGGAAAATAAACATAAATTTAAAATAAGAGATTGAAAATCTGTAAGCATTGCCCTACCTTGCAAGTAATTTACAATTTCATCGTCAATTTCGAGGAACATTTAAGCCAATAAATGCTGCATTTACACGCATGTTTAAAAATTTTAATGAAAGAGAACGATTCTATTTATATCACATTATCTAACGAATTTAGATTGTAGTCTCGTTAATGCCACTATCACGTATACTGTACAAGGAAAGAGATATAAAGAGAACATGTTAATTTAATATTTTTGCAACAACATAATTTTAGGAGGACAAATAATTTTAGTACTTACCAACTTTTAGAAAATAAGTGAGATTTTTTAAGTAAAAGAAAAAAAATACGCTGATTTTGTGTTTTGGATGATCATTTTACAATTAAAATTAAGTGATCGTAAAAATCCGAAATGTATATGAGTTGTGTTGGGTCAAATTTTTATTTATTTATTAGGATCGAGTTATACATTCACACTTAAAAAATTAGATGGCCATGAGTTTGAATTTTAGATTGTACATTTCTTTCAACGAATTTTTTTAGACACACCCCTCTAAATAGTGTTCGAATTTCATATTGTCCACTTCTTCCAATAATTTTTTTTAACATAAATTTATAAATAGTTATAGAAATTCGAATTTGAATCATTATCCTAAAAAAAAATGTTCTAATAATTTGGACCAACCTTTCTTTTTTTTTTTTGAAAAAAAGAGGGATTATATAGAGGACCCACCTCAAAAGAAAAAACAGAAACGAAGGAAATACAGACTAGCTAGAAAAAAGATACTACTACCCAAAAAATAAGTCCTCTAACCCAAAGAAATCTTCATCAAAATTTTCTTGATCAAAAGCCTCGCTATCAGCATCTTCTTTGTAAGTTAACTTCCTATTCGAGCGAGCACCATCAGACCAAGATCTTGTCAAAACATGAGAGCTCTCAATTCTTGCAAAAAGGTTCTCCTGTCCATGTCTTTAGTTAGCAATTTTGAACGTATGAAAAGAGTCATTTGTTTAATTGTATCACTATCATCTTCTGTCATTTCGTGAGAACTTTGTGGCACATAATCGTTATCTTTCATCGTCCCAATGGACAAAGATCTTGTCAACAATTTCGTATTATTTCTATTAATAGGTTGCTCTAAACTTTCTCCAATAACTGCACCAATCACCGATTTAATTTAGACCAACCTTGTTAACCGCTCCAACCAACAATTAAATGAACTTGAATGTTTTAGTACTTAATTCACAATTATACTTAGAAATTAGAATAAATAAGAGTGTACTAAATTCATGAAAGAACCCTACGATTTAGGGCATGTCAAATGCATAAGACGATGAGATGTGACAAGTTCACATCTAAGGCTA
>JBBMKE010431575.1:0-10336 GCA_037834125.1 Lippia alba
TATATTTGATTGAGCTATTTAGCTCAAGGTGAAATTGAGCATACATTGTGTGAGAACTTATAAAGAATCAATTCACCCCCTCTTGAATCAACAGGTTGAAATGGAAAATGCTGAATTTGGTCTCATTGATATGCATGCAATTGATTGTTGATGAGTAATTGTTGGAAATTTTATGCATGAAGGATTGAGTTTTGCATGTGGATTAGAATGGTTGTGCGTTTCATGGTGAACGAAATTGAATTTATTGTGAAATTGTGTTTAATTATGTTGGGAAAATGCGTTTAATTTTGTCGAAAAGTGCGGAACTGGTATACATGAGGTAAACATGTTGTTTTTCATTGCTATATGGTTATTGTTGCACATCACAACGAGAAAAACCGAAATTCTTTCGCGTTTTCAGCCCAAAAAGACAAATTCCCCAAAATGTTTTATCATTTCTCGCGGCTGCGAAGCATGGTTCGCCGGAACGGCATCGGAACGGGCGGAACGGCCGTTCCAGAACGGGAACGGCAGCCCCCGTTCCGGTATGGAACGTGTGCTGACCTGGATCGGCGTTTTGGTTGCTTTATAACGCCGTTCCGATGCGTTATAACGCCTGAACGGACTAAAACGGCCATAAGAACGGCCGAACGGGATCTTTTCCGGTTAAAAAACGTCGTACTCCGGTGGGGTTTCTCCTTTTTCCGCCATTTTCTAGCAGAGACGGGGAGAAGAAAAGCGGGGATGAAGGGTGAGAAAGAAAATGATTGTTGGGCCGATTGTTGGGCCTTCTCATTCTCTATTAGGTTAGATTCTTGTTTTTTACGTTTTTTTATATATTTATGTACCAAATACTTATTATTGCTAAAATATAGTCTAAATAACTTCACCAAAAAAATTATTGTCTAAATATAATTATATGAATATATTAATTACATAATTAGAAAATTATAGGCATTAAAACTCAATTTAATTATTCTTTTAGTTTTATTATTTTCATTGTTATTAATTTATATTTCTTACATATTATTTATAATGTAATTATTATGTCATTAATTATATTGTGGATGACATAATTGTTCAACTAGTAACTCTTAGTAAATATTTTGAAAACATAAGATGTGTTAATATTTGTAACATAAACTTTTATTACAACATAATTATAGAGAGGAATTACAAGATTAAAACAACAGATTCCATTTGTCTGTGAAAAAGTAGAATCTCATACAAAGACTTCTAATAAAATTCTAAAAACAATAATAATAAAAAAACATATTTAGGATTCGAAAATTGAGAAAGAAATTGTGAAATGACAAAAGGTAGCGACTCTAATTGTTATTCGGGATTAAAATATAGTGCAATTGACAAATATAAATATATTACTAACTAATGTTAATATAAAATGACAAATTAATGTCTTAAACATCTTTTTGGGATTTTATACATTTTTTAAGAAGTGGCCCCGTTTTTGCCGCGACCGTTCCGCGTCATTGCAACGGAACTGGAACAGTGGCCTCCGTTCCGTTCCCCACGACCGCGACGGTGAACCATGCTGCGAAGACCCCTCCCAGAGTTTTTGGAACACCTCATAGTGGCCGCAAAGTTTTCCAAGCTACGTCATTAGCGGCCTCGAATAAGCACCTCATAGTCATCGCGGCCGTGACGAATTCTTTCTAGTTTCCACAGCTGCGGCGACGCGCACTTCCCATGCAAAATCAGATTTTAAAATCTAACTTCTAGTAGCCTTAAGGCTATAAAACACAACACAGCAGACGCACTAACACAACACATCACTGACCTGCTCACTTTTTCCCGGCGACTTTCTCCGATTCCGGAAGTGTCCGGCGATCTACTCCGGTAAGAGTTTCCATCCATCTTTCAATCAATTCCATTCCACAATTTGAGATTTTATGCCAAAATTTTTAAATTTTTTCAAACCCTTTTCAAATGCCCAAAAGTTCGATTTTGTCTGATGTTAGCTCAATATAATTTATACGGATTCTTTCCATGACATTCTTGAAAAAATGATCTTAAATTGTATTACTAAATTTGTCATCCCTACTTGGCACCAGATCAAATATATTCCAGTTTGAATATTGTTAAATTTATGGAATAGCATTTTAGGTTTCAACTAAAGTTAACATTATGATTCAGCTCAATTCTAAGAACCTTCTTTCTAAATTTCAAAGTTGTTCATTAGATGAATATAGTTTCTGCCAAAATTGATACGTTAATAATTTGGGTTAGAACTTAAAATTTATTATGTTCGTAATACTAATTTAATTAGATTATAGCTATGATTTATGGATACAGACACAGCGATATGACTACAACACAATACCGATACGATAACATAAATTTTTTTGAGATTTTTGAGGTGAGAAATGTCTGACAGGTATTCAATATGAGTTTCTGATATGACACGACAAAATGATATTTTTAAAAATTTGTGTGCATTAACCAGATGTAGTGAACATTGATGGTGCATGTTTGATGATAAACCTCCAAAATATTTCACTAGATGAATATAAATTTGTGCAAGTGTTCCAGGGTTGTTTCGCAACTCCCATTGCTTCTGATATCCATTTAACCTTTTGATTTAAATATTAAAAGAATCGTTATGATTGTAACACTAGTTTACCCTTCATATGAGTGAAAATCTTAATTTTTACCTGAATTTTTAATTACTTTTCTCGTTGGTGCAAGATTTATTTAATTTGTTTGGTGCATGGAAGCCTCAATAGTGTGTGATGTTAGAGATTTCAAACTGCTCCATTAGATTGAGGAATATAGTTTGTGCGAAAATAAAGTGGTCAAGGGTATTCAATATTCACAACTCCTACTATACTTCTCATAGCATTTTCAAGTTTTTAGTGCTTTAGAAACAATAGCTATTTGATATAGAACTAAAATGTTTTTACAATCGGAATACTAGATTAATTCTTTGTGTGAGCAAAATTTAATTTTAGGCAAAAATATAAATTTAGTCAAGTAAATTTTTTTATTTTGATAATTTAGTCTTGCCGGAATTTTGTTTTGTAACTAAGTCTCATGACTTTCAAAATTTTATAATATAGGTCCGACTTTAGATGGAAAATTAATTTATCACTGAAAATATCTAAGAAAGCAAAATTGGTCCTGTAAAATTTTCATTTTGACAAATTTAATCTTGTTCGTATATTATTATTTGCAATTAAATCACATAATTTTTAAAATTTTATAACGTATGTTTGATTCCGAAAAATTAATTTATCATTGAAAATTTCTTTGTGGTTGTCACGTCACCAAAATAAATTGAAAAGAAACATTGACTCAATAAATTTAAAAAAATGTTTACTCGGACAAAATTGCTAAAATGTTAAGATACATAAAATAAAAAGAAAATAAAAGAATTACATGACAATTTTAAGAATATTATTATTTTTTATTTTTATGGCTTCAAATAATTTAAATAGTTTTTTTATTTTTTATAATATTTAGAATGAGTATTTTAAAAGTGTGAGTAATATAATCATCTTAAGACTGTAGAAATTGCTTCTGATAATAAATAAATTATCGTGCGCGATCCGACGCGGTTCATACCACCACACCACTTAAGATTTATATATGTGAGAAGACCATCGGGAAAGTAAGACTCCGGCGAGGGAGGCGTATGGAAGTGTGGAGTACTGAATTCTACCAACTAGGCCAACACAGATTGAGGTACAACAACTTAATGGTGTAGGAGAAGATTGCTCGGGCCAAAGATGACCCTGCAGAGGATTACCACTTGGCCTATTTATAGTTGAGGGCAAGGGCCCTTTAGGTAATTCAGTGTCATGTGGTCCTACAAGGAATGTCGCCCTTAACACGTGGCCCAATAAGGGAAGCCAGGGAAAAGGCAGCCGTTGTCCTGACATAAAGGTAGCCGTAAAGCAGCAGTGGCAGATACAATGATATGTACTGTGTCAAAAATCACTATAGGGTTGTTATTGAAGGGTAAGCACTCTCAGTGCGAGAGGGTATCTGATATCCTTATAAATGTGACTTCTAGGTATCTTCAGGGGACCTGACTATACATGGGGCTTCAAAAAATAGGGCGGAATACCCAGCGTTGGCCCTCATAACTAATGATCTAGAGGGCTAGTTTAGATCCTTAGCCGTCGGGGCCTTGGCGCTTGCGTTCGAGGGGAGACTTTCCCTTATCAAGCTTCAACCATGTCAAGTGGCTATCTGAGGGTGGGGATGGTCGTTCGATGTGACATAAATTAGAGTTGAGAGAAATTTTGATTTTAATAATGGGCTAATCAAAGACACACAACCATCCCCCCTCCCCCCAATTCTTTGGGACTTAGTGCATTTTGTCCCCTAACCTTTGAATCAGTGTGATTACCTCCCGAATCTTTGGAAAATGTCACACTTAACCCTTTTACCAAAGTAGATATGCATAGAGTAGATTTTAAATGTGTTGATATTATATATCAAATTGAAGTTATCGACCCAAGGAACACAATAATGGTCCATAAATCACTGGTCAAAGAGGACGAACGACGGACGAAGCATTGTAGCTGCTTTCGACGTTTAATAGGATTGACTGTCATGTAGACTTTGCTCTTTCTGGAGAGACGAACACGATGATGATGGTCTCGAAGCTTGGGTCGCCGTGACGGAAGAGAAATAAACGGTCGAAGTTTATTAAAGGGGGTTAAGTGTGATCTTTTTTTAAAAGTTAGGGGGGAAAATCGCATCGATTCAAAGATTAGGGAGGAAAGCACACACTAAGCCCCAAAGGACAAGGGGTTTCTAGAATTAGCCCTTCAATAATTGTACGCATTGTGTTTATTCAAATTCATATGCTCAAGATTAGTAGAAACCTTATTTTATTAAAATTTCTTTTGATATTTATGAATATTTTGGCTGTAGCACCCCACAAGTAGGTATCACATCCCCCACACCAAGATCCGAATCTAGTCACAAAATAAAGTCTGTACTCGAATCCAAATCCTAGCGAACGGGTGGCCACTCACACACTTAGCCAGGTGGAGCTATTTACACTATGAGAAAACGACGAAACGAAATGGCCGGAGGCACTGGAGGATATCAACGGCCATGGAAATCCACAACCTTAAAATCCTTGGCCGTTGGAATGATGCAGTAGCATCCTACTGTTCACACCATTTCCAACGGTTGTGGGTTTTCATGCACAAATTTCCCACGGTCGTTGATATTGCCCTGCTCCCAAAAAATGTGCATTTCATACAATTTTGGCCAAAACAAGTTCAAGGCATGCTCAATCAATCCAAAACCAATCCTAATTCGTACATAAGGCTAAGAACTCATGTATCAACAATTAAGGTAGCATATAGCATCAAACAATAGAGAAATCATGCTTAAAGTCCAAAGAATACGATAAAAAATGCATAAACGGCCTCAACCGGAAAAACCTTCACTCATACATGTATAAATGAACCCAATTATCAAACTCTTAGCACCAAAACACACAAAACCATATCCTAACACAATATTCTACACAAGTGCAAGAAACGGAATGAAGGGGATCAAGGTGTAAATCCATGCCAAATGCATCACTCATGCCATGAATCATCAAATATGCACATATAAGCATCAAATTCATCAAAGAATCATGTTATCAAGCTTCCTCCTCACAAACCCATATATGCATTTACGATCACAACTTTCCCAACCAACAACCAAGCATGAAAGTTAGAAATAACCAAGGCAATTGCATCAAAGACCATCAAATATGTAGTAAATGCCAATAAATGTCATGGAAATGCATCAAGCACAAGAACCCATCAAACCCTTACTATTCATCCAATATCTTAACCCAACATTTCACCACATCAAGACATAATATATATACATGTATGAAGTCACAAGAACAAGAGCTACACAAATATGGATTCACCTTGAAGAGAAAATGGAAGAAATAAGGGTTTCTTAAGCTCTTGGATGCAACAAAAATGGAGTTGGAGCTTGGGAACTTCCTCTTCTCTTTTCTTTCTTGTTGGCTCGGTTGGGAGGGGAAATAAAGAGAGAGAGATGGCTGCATTAAGTGATAAAAGGGAAGAATTAATGTCAACAATTATAGGTTTGGGTCCTACTAGGCTTTAGAGGTGTTTATAGGTACGTAGAGCGAAAACCGGGTAATTAAGGGTCGAAACGAAGTCGAAAAATTATGGGGCTAGTCTTATTGAGTCCAAATCATCGAATTGAACTCAACGAAAGTGTCGGAACTCGAATCCGAGTTCTCGAGCTCAAGATACGAACTAGGGACTCAGAAGGCCAAAATTACCAATTGGCCCCAAAATACTCAAATTAGGACAAATTGAGTCCAAACTATTTACACTAAGGCCCCAAAATAATGTAAAGTCATCCAAGTCCAAGAGACATATAAATCACGTAAAACATGCTTAGAAAATTCCAATTCACGATTCACGTATCACACGAGCAACAAGAAATTCAAATATCACATATGTTCAAGTAATTCAAGTTAAGAAAATGAATAAGGAAATACAATTAAATACAATTAATAATTAAATCACACAACTACCTGTCGGTTCAGAAATACGGGGTGTTACATTAGCGAATTTTAATTATGTAAAATTGTGGTGTAGATGTAATGGAGGTGCACCAAAATGTAATATTAAAAAATGAGATTTTTAGAAATTTTAAGGGCTTTTAAGCAAAAGTCAAAATCGTTTTGGACATTTTTGTGATTTCAAAAGATTTAGCGGTTGTATGAGAATTTTTAGTATTTAACTGTAATTAAAGTAAGTTTTTTGAGTTGAAAGCGCTGAGGAAATAAGTTAATGGGTTAAAATGTAAACTTTAAAAAATAAACAAAATCGTTTGCGTCTTTGTGATCATATCTGTAAGGTTATTAGGTCTGAAGTACTTCAGGACCTTCTGGACCTACTCTTAAAAATTGAAAAATATTTTTCTAATAAACTCCATGTCGTAGATTTATTTATAAACTTTATTAAAAGGGGTTTAATTTGTCGCACTTAATAAACCTAGGACTTTTGTGCGATTTTGAAAGAGTTGAGGAATTGCCCTAAAAGATATTTTCTATAGTGAGCCAGTGATATTACGATCAAGATTCACTATAGGTGCATGGCTTCAAGTGTGTGTGAGTTGAAGTAGATTCGCTACGTTCCGAAAGAGTTTAACATTGAAGTAACTGTTCTCATATCATTATCGTGTGATAATCAAGCTGCTCTCTACATAGATGTCGGTCCAGTGTTCTACGAGATATATAAGTAAACACTTGGAGATGGACTACCGAAATGAGCATAAGGAAGGAATTGTGGCAACCATGCATACATTTTCTAAGGTGCAATCGGTGATATCTTCGCAAAGATTCTCACCTCCTCAATTTACACATTTATTGCTAAAATTCGGTTTGATGGATTTCAATTTTATACATTTGCAGGACTGCTGGTAGGAGGGTGTTTTGTGTAATTAAGGAAACTATGTGAAGAATTAGTTTAGACTTACTAGTAAAAACAGGAAGTCAAAAGCACGTTTTCTATTACAAAATGTGTATACCTAACTAAATGACATACTATAATTTTGAGCTTTGTCTATTTTAGGCATCAAATGATGGAGTTATAACAAGATAGCATAAACACTTGAGCTTTCTAGCAGCCATAGGCCAATACCATGTACTTTAATAGTAATCTTCTAACAGCTCACTCCAAGGGCTTAGAAAGGGCAACAAAAGTGATTATGAAGAAAAATAATCCTTAAATCAAATCAGGATCATCTTCATAGTCGAAGTCGGCATCACTCTGATAGTTGTCGCCTTCTCTTTGCCTCTTTCGGCCCTCTACCTCTTTTCGGTTTTCCCCGTCAGTTGCCTCCTTACAAGCAACAGCTGCAGCTTCAGCAGCCTCAATACCGACAGCACCCCGTACAGTAACTGTTTCCAACTGTCTGCTGACAGCACTTGTAACCCCACTGATGGTCCTTCCACCAAACACTAGTATGGTTGTTAATATAGGCATCTTCTTCATACCTGCTTTTGGCCTTGGGGAGAGCATTCTCCTGGCCCTTTACGATTCTACCAACACGATCATATTAAAACCTCTCTCTCACTTTGACCTAGTAAAAGCTCTCGTGAAAGTTCTTCGCCCGTGGCAGCAGCATTACCGTACTTCACCAAGATTGTCTTTAGCTTGATACTTCAACTTCTCCTTATTGATCTTGAAATTCTTGTAAAGCAATTCAGCTTCAGACGGAGCTGCTTGCATATGAACGTCGTGTCCCTTTTCAAATGCTTCCCAAGCACGAATATTCAGCTGCTTGAATTCCAGAGCTTGGCCACTGATTCTATTCTGATTATCTCCCCCGTAAAACTTCCCATTGGTATCCATGTCCGGAAGAGGATCTTCACGCATAGAACGTGTCTTTGGGTCATAATGCGCAGAGTTAACATCAAGATTCAGAAGATATTTGGCAGTATCTTCTCGAATTCGCAAGTTCATAACAGTTCCAGTGCTACCACCACCCGTAGTACACATGCGTTTTTCAACCTTCGCAAACTCCATTTGCTTCCTCTCATCAACTCTAAGAGAGTCGTCATCATCATCATCATCACTAACCCCATCTTGATCATGGTTCGCCGGAACGGCATCCGAACGGGCGGAACAGCCGTTCCGGAACGGGAACGGCAGCCCCGGTTCCGCTGTTCCGGTATGGAACGTGTACTAACCTGGATCGGCGCTTTGGTGCGTTATAACGCCGTTCTGATGCGTTATAACGGCGGAACGGACTAAAACGGCAATAGGAACGGCCGAACGGGATCTTTTCCGGTTAAAAAGCATCTTACTCCGGTGGGGTTTTTTCCTTTTTCCGCCATTTTCTAGCAGAGACGGGGAGTAGAAAAGCCGGAACGAAGGGTGAGAAAAGAAAATGGTTGTTGGGCCGATGGTTGGGCCTTCTCACTTCTCATTCTCTATTAGGTTAGATTTTTGTTTTTTACGTTTCTTTATATATTTATGTACCAAATACTTATTATTGTCTAAAATATTGTCTAAATAACTTCACAAAAAAATTATTGCCTACATATAATTATATGAATATATTAATTACATAATTAGAAAAATATAGACATTAAAATTCAATTTAGTTATTCTTTTAGTTTTATTATTTTCATTGTTACTAATTTATATTTCTTACATATTATTTATAATGTAATTATTATGTCATTATTTATATTGTGGATGACATAAATGTCCAACTAGCAACTCTTCGTAAATATTTTGAAAACATAAGATATGTTAATATTTGTAACATAGCTTTTTTTTTTTTTGCCAATCTCACCGGACACAAGGGTGAAATGTATAAAAAATCCATTTTTTTAATGAAACTATTACCGAACATTGTAAGAATGTAAAATATAAATATTACAACATAACTATAGAGAGGAATTACAAGATTAAAACAAGATATTTCATCTGTATGTCGAAAAATTGAATCTTGTACAAAGGCTTCAAATGAAATTCTAAAAATAATAATAATAACAAAAAAAAACACATTCAAGATTCGAAAATTGAGAAAGAAATTGTGAAATGACAAAAGGTAGCGACTCTAATTGTTATTGGGGATTAAAAATATAGTGCAATTGACAAATATAAATATAATACTATGTTAACACTTAACCTAAAATGACAAATTAATATGTCTTAAACATTTTTTTGGGATTTCATATATTTTTTAAGAAGTGGCCGCGTTTTTGCCGCGACCCTTCCGCGTCATTGCAACGGAACTGGAACGGTGGCCTCCGTTCCGTTCCCCGCGACCGCGACGGTGAACCATGATCTTGATTATCGTTTTTCTCCAACTTCTTAAGTCGTTCCTCTTTCAAAAACTTGCTTCTAGCTTCATCGCTGGCTTCATATCTCCGTATCATGTGTTCATACGATGCAGCATCATAACCATTCCAACGGTCTCGCTTCCCATCATAGTCAAGCTCAAAGGTCTCTATCTTCTCATCTGCAGCAATATCTTTGCCAGTCATTTTCGCTCCGAGTTTCCGAGGCCTCTCCATGCATGACTTCTTATCATGTGTCATAGCTCCACAGTTTTCGCAAGCACCCTTTCTGTAGTCTCAGCCTGGAAAGTCTTGGCACCTCTGTCCTACCATGATTTGGTGTAGTTTGGATCGACTTCCACTTCCTTTGATGTTCAAACTGGGTGTATCTGCCTTAAGATACCAAGGTGCAGACATGGTTCGCCGGAACGCCGCGATAACGGCCGGAACGGGCGTTCCGGAACCGGAACGGCAGTGGCCGTTCCACCTTGACGGGGCTGGAACGGCGGTAACTTGAAGCGGGGGTGGAACGCCGCGAAA
>JBBMKE010431596.1:0-10335 GCA_037834125.1 Lippia alba
TGAAGATTACCCCAATTAATGAAGAAGGGAAATATAAATAAAATAAATGAATAATGGAAGGAAAATGAATATTGGGAGGAAAATGAATATTGGGATTTCATTGATATATAATAATAATATTAATAATGGAATGGAGGGTAAATCAGTCAATTTAGGTCATTAGGGAGAAAAAGATTAAAACTTTCAATTGGGGAGTTAGTAGGAAAATTCTAAAAAGTGGGGAGTGAAAAGGGATAAAAAGAACCCATGGGGAGATTAAAAAGAAGACCCCATAAATTTATTCTTTTTTTTTTCCCCAAAAGGACGTTAGGAAAACAGGCAAAAAAACATCGATAAATTTGAATTTCTTAGGTCAAAGTAGTAAAATGAAAGATTTAATTTTTCCACCACTAAATGTTGTAAATTAAATTTCGACGTTATTATACTGAAAATTTCAGTTTAAGTAGTAAAAGCAAGAGTAAAAGATTCATTTTTTCGACCACTAAGTAAAAGCAATTAATATCGTGAAGCAATTCGACTTCAGCTTTGCAATTTTGTTTATAACTTAACAAGACATCCTGTGTTGGTGAGAAAATATTCTGCACTTGAAATAACCTACATGGTTCATTTAGTTCTACTTTGTATTAATCTTTGCTGGTTATTCTGAATAAAACCTTAAAGAATCATATTCTCACAATCTGAGAAAATTATATAAATATAACCGTCTTTGAGCACTCGTCATCCCCATTTCGCAAGCATTGCTATGTTGCTTTTCTGAGTTTCCCTAATACCGAGACCTCCTTCCTCCTTTCTACGTAGAACTTTACTCCATCTCACCAAATGTATCTTCTTATGATATGCATCCGTGGACTAGAGAAAATTACGGTCTAAACGATCAAGTTTATCACAGACACTCGATGGCAGCCACATCGAATGCATATAATAAATAGGTACGGAAGTTGTCACCCATTGTATTAGTGTAAGACGCCTTGCCATATTAAGTGTGCTCGCCTTCCATAAAGAGAGTTTATTCTGTTCTCTCAATAACGTTGTTGAAAACTTATGTTGAATTCCCGCTGTCGCCGAGATGGACTCCTAGATATTTCCCATTATCAAGAGTCTCCACGATTTCAAGTGTTTGGCTAATGACAGCCCGGTTCATATTGTTTGAATGAGGAGAGAACCACACTTTAGACTTCCGGTTGCTAATTTGGAGGCCCGAAGCTTGACAGAACCTTTCAAAATACCCTTGATCGTGATGGCATCTTCTGGCGTGGATGTTGCCATTAGGATAATGTCATCGGCAAAAAAAAGATGTCTGATTGTCGGCCCACCCCTGCACAAGGAAGGTGCTTTCCAATGTTTCGCCATCACCGTTTCCTCAATCATGTATCTGAGTCTTTCCATAAAAATTATGAAGAGATAGGGAGAGAGTGGATCTCCCTGACAGATACCGCAGTTGGGGATGATGCAGTTGGTTGGATCTCCGTTCCAGAGAATTTGTGGTTGTATATTCTTCACGCAGTTCATAATTAGATGACTATCTCATCAGGAAATTTGAAGAACTGTAGAGTCCACTCACATGCAGTCGGAGTTCTTTGCATTAAGCCTTGCATTGTGAAATTCATTTCATTTAGTTCTTTTTTAAGCAATGGGCAGTGTCCAGTAATTGACTAGAAGACCACTTTGATCTGGTTCTAAATCATAGAATATGACCAAAATAAGTTATTGGTTCTCGATCTCATCTCGTAACTGAGATCTTTACTTCGGTGGGCTTGCTTACAGGAAGGGCACGTCGCCTGCAGATCGCATATTCAATCAAATGCAATCAACAAACTGCACTATGGTTGTTGTGTGTGATTTATCAAGGAACTGCAGCAGTGTCCTGACACTGCCTATGAGAAAATGCATCATGTCGTTGAGGCATAGAGAATGCAAAAGTTTGAAAACAGGGCGAAGAACCTGTTCCTTTTTGCCTCACCATCGAGTAGTCGGAAGAAATGAACAATCACTTGGCAGTTATGCTGGCGACTGGTGAATCGCAATGACACAATACAGAATGACATGGTACACATCCCATAGAAGTATAGGCAAGTTAATTTGTATTAAAATCTGATCAACAAAATTAATGATGGTTTTTTTATGTTCAAGAACCTCTTCTCCCCATTTGTGTAGTTGGTTTATTTTTCTGGGGCCATTGCATTGCAAGAAACAGAAATATCATAGAAATGAATCCAGAACTAAATTGTGGCAAAAATGTATATTTGAGCCTTATTGAGCACCTACAGCAAGGCAAACACCATATATTTAAGGGCTAAAGACGAGCAAACCCGAAGAGTAAACATGTAACAGTGTAAAGCAACACGCATATACATCGACCAAAACTGGCACGACAAACTTTATTTCCTCGTAACACACTAGCCCAGAGCTCACTTATTTATTTTGTATTTATCTCTTAACTTCTTTTTTCTTTCTTCTCACTTTATTCATATTTTCTTTATTATATATATTTTTTTGTTTCTCTCATATATTTTAATTTTTATTTTGGATTATCTTTTAAATTTATAATTATACTAAACATAATTGCAAAATAAACATTAATATAAAAATATTTACTAGTTAAAATAAAAAGAGACCAAGAAATTCAGATATCGTCCTAGAATTATGGAATTTTTAACTACACTTAGTTTATGTTTCTCCTACATTAAGCAGAAACCACAACTTCAAGCAGGATTTATATAATACATGTCTAGATATATAACACACTAATATTAATCCCAAATTTGATGAACCTAATCAACACCAAAAACACAACAAAAAACAATCGTAATCATGAATAATATCCTAATTCACACCCAAAATCTCCCAAGTTTGATTAACCTAATCAACATTAAAAACACAACAAAAAAATGTTTATTTTCTCAAAATTTTCCACCAAAACTCGAATTAACGGTCAAAACTCAACTTTTCATCTAAAACATAAGGAAATTCTTAAAAACGAGAAAAATTCAATAGTATGGGATTAAAAATTGACAATTTTAAAAAATATGAGATCAAAAGTGTGAACGATCATATATTATGAAACCAAAAATATAATTTTCTATAAAAAAATAAATTATATTACTTTTATTATCAAACACAATATCTACAAACTGTAATTTCCTATGTACCTGTTTTTGATTTTGTTTGTTCTTGTTCCAGCTTTTATTTGCTTTGATCGATTTAAAAACAAAAGAATTTCTATATATATATTTAGATTAATTCTTTTGTGGAAAAAGTTTTCATTTCATCCATCAAGTACGTCTAACTTACAAATTAGAGAAAATGACTCCACCATAAATGGTAGTTCTCATGCTAATTAGAGAAAATGACTCCATCGTGACTGAAAACGCCAGACTACTAGTCACACTGACTGATATAATTAACTCAAAACTGTGCTGAAAACTCTCATGTCCGTTAGTTACTCATGCAAGCTGAATTTATTTTCAAAAAGACAGACACTTATCGATTAGTTGTAAAATTTTAATCATAGCACATTCCCAAATCTCATTCAAGGGGAGAGGTTATCTTCAGAGGCTCTAAATGATGATGTTCAATGTAAGTTATATGCCCTCTTGATTTATGTTACTAATTAACTCAATCTTTCAATTTGCACCTTTGTCTTCTGTTCAGTTCATATTTTTGAAAGTAAAATGATATTCTTTGTCAACTGAACCAAATGGGATTTCCTGATTTATATTACCGGAACAATGAATTCCATTCCCGTTGCAAATGTATTTTGAAATGCTTTAAGTTGGTGGTTACAGCTTCGTAGTTTGATGAGTTATCCATTCAAACCTAGTCCCTGATATTCATGACCAGATAAATAACTATTCAATGTCGTAGTTTTAGTTTCCTTATGTGAAAATACTCAACCGGTGGTACTTCCATTTTGGGACAGTCTACCTATAGCAAAGGATCTTTAAGCTGGGACTGCACAAACGACCTAAAATTGTTGGAATACAGTAGGTAATAATAGTCCCTTTACGCGTTAGGTCCGTAAGCTAACATCTTATAGTGCAAGGTGTGGGTATGTGTGATCTTAATTAGTTTTTGAAGCCAGTAGCCCATAATCATGTTCTGTTGGACATGCATGCTACACACCTCGATGACCCAATTTATGTATTTAGAGGAAATTATGATCCATAGGACTTCTAACGATGACCTACTTCTAGTAGGACGCTGGATTCAAACTCTTACGAAAAATTTCAGCCAAATTCATCTTGTATAGCAAATTAGCAAGTAAGCTAGCTTACTAAAACTTTGTTCCTTATAAGTGTGTTCTGGTCCAGCCTAGAGAATTTCATCACTTGACTCTTTGATTATTGGAAAAAAATTATGCTTCCTACTAAGTGAGGCAGCATGATATTTGAACGTATAGTATAAAGAAGATCCAATCTTGTATTTCTTGCATTTTTTTAGTGCATATTAGGTATGTTAACGGAATATACTATGATATAGAAATGTGCTTTTCTGGGTTATGAGCTTCTTAACATTGGAATCTTTAAGTTTCATTCAAGGCTAGCAAGCAAGAGCTGAAGGTTGATAATTGATCTGCTTTGTTTTTTCTAAAGTTCATCCAAGGAGACTGCAAGCGGTAAAGGCTCTTACTTATGCTCCTTCAACCAACTCAGAAATTCTATCTGAGGTTATACGAAATTGTGTTCAGCATTTTGGATAAGCTTTGCTCACCTCTAAATTGTTCAAACAAGTTATTAGTGTTGTGTATCTTAAGTTATTTTCTGTAAAATGGAAGATATTTGCTGACATTTTTCCCCTTGAATAATTTTTTATCTAAGGGTCATTAATTTTTTGAAAATTTGTTGTGAGCTTATCTTACTTTGTCTCAAAGCCTGCAAGAATGAAACTAAACTTTAAACTATGCTTGCACTTTATTAGATTCTAAGTAAATCACAGCAGGGCATAATATTATTACTTGGCACATACACAATCTTATTTTTCCTGGTAGACATTCCATGGAAAATTTTGATAAATGAGAAGCAAGGGATTGAAGACTACTGAGTCTTGAAATTTTTTTCTGTGGTATATATATATTTGAGAGATTCCCATTTTCGTATTCTGTTTGTAGCAGCAATTGATATAGCTGAATTTCTGTAATACATATGATTTATGCTATTTTCTCATGTGTAATGTTGTTGTCATTATTATTGCGCTTGTTGTAATAATAATTGTTGCTGCTCCGTGTGTTGCTCTGTTATTATGATATTATTGGCAAACAAATTAGTATGTGTTTATCTTTTCAAAATGAATGACATATAAGGTTATTAAGTCGTGATTTCAAAATTAACTTAAAATGTATACAAATTCCAGGTTGCTAACCCACAGAAGCGGAAAAAAAGGTATATTTGGTACAGAGGGAGGTGATAAGGAGGTATGCTTTTTAACCGGAACATTTTTCATTTCTATTTAGTTTTCGTTTTTGGATAGGCTTGTCGGTACAGTACACCATTTTGACATGCAGTTAACGTGCTATATATTTTTCTTTGTTGAGCTCTTTGAAACTGGAATAAAAATACGCTTGCAGGACTAAAATCGGAAGTTTTGCCTTTATACAGTTAAGATCATTAGGTAGATGGTTTTTGTGCCGCTTGTTAATTTCACCAGTTTGTAGCTTCAATTCTAGCTCATATGTGAAAATACTTGTGGGAATTATAACTAATACTTGCATTCCAAATCTGTAAGTATAATCATCCCTCTTCTCTGTCTTGTGCATGGAAAAATTGCAATATTGGTCATTTAATGATGCATATATGAAGATGCTTTGGCTTCAATCCGCAGAATGACTTACTAGACGTGCTAATGAAATAGTGAAGAAACTTAACACTGGTAAGCTATATACAAAGAGACATAACACCATTTTATGACTGTTTTAGCTAATTATCTGATCTGATTGCATGGTATTCGACACAGTTTACCTCGAATTTAGTAAAATTAAACTTACGGAACATGTAATGCACATGATAGAGAATAATATGGTGATTGCATTGGGGACGTCGTGGCCACAGATGCTGTTCTGCAGAATGACACAGGGCTCTTCCGGGAGATACAGGGACATGCGCAACGAACACAGAGTTGCATGATGGGATTGCAGATGAAGACAGGACTAATGAACAAGACGATAATGCTATTAATAATGAACATTGTCAGAATCTTCTCAATGCAACTATTGCCTACATGATCTACAGCTTTTCTCAATCCAGCTTTGAAAAGAAGTAAAATAGGATACCAAAAACTTAGCAAGACATAATTATAACTGTTTTCAGAAATTTCCTAGAAACAATAAATGCTATTATATATATGCATGAGCAGCTAAGAAGAGAAGGGGATTGAATATCCAAGGACAACAAAAGTGGAAATTGGAAATTGGAAATTGTGGAAGTACTGATTATGGTTTCTCACCGGTGGACTGCATGGCTCATTCCATTTTGTACGAGATTGGCTCGAACACCTTTCGCGCACGTGGTGCTCATCTGGAGCAGTGATCGGAGATGGGACTCTGGTGCAGACAGGTGGTTACAACGACAACCCAATCACAATTCGCAGGGCGCTAGAGTCCTTACTACATGATCTCCGTCATGGTATCCGCCTGTCTGCACCAGAGTCCCATGTCCGTGCAGTCCTCTATTGAATACAAGTCGTTGAGGGAGTGATAAATAGGAGGGATATGAGATAGAGAACAAATTAAACACCATTTCCGCGCACGATTATTTTGGGTGGGAATTAGGAGATTGTTTTTTGGTGTAGATTAGGTTGGGATTAATATTAGTGATGGCACATTATATTAAAAGAAAATAGGTTACTGCAGCATTAGAACATGAAATAGTGATGGCACATCAAAAACCTACTCATTATAAGGTACGTAAATAGAGTTAATAAGGAAAGTGGAGGCGCCACAACTACATAAATAAGCAAATTTATGTGAGATCAAACGTATTAAATGTTGCCATACCAACAATTTTCTGATGTATTAGCTTCTTTGGCCCTCTACACTTATTATAGCTTAAATTTTGTTTTCAAGTTTTTGAACACGTCTATCATTGATAGAAAGAGTTTTAGGCTTGAAGTAGTTCGGACGGGCTCAACCATCATCGATACAGAGTTTTAGGCTCAACCCACTTAAATGGGCAGGGTTTTCCGGATTATTTTTTAAAATTGGCGCGATTAATGTTTTTGCCTTTTTGGTCTTGATGCATTGAGCAACTTGTGTTTTGATAAATTTAGTTATTCATCATAGTTCATAGACATACAATAAAATATGGTACAATTTAATAACATAATTCAAGTACTATAATATACAATCATAAACATCGACCAATATATATAATATAAAATTATGAACTTCTTCATGAAGGTTAAGGTAGACAAAAACAAACTATATAACCTAGATATAAGAAGTAATAAAGATGGGAGATGGTAAAAGTCCATAGTCTGCACTTAGTATTATCATACATAGTATCATTAATTTTTGCTTGTTATTCTGAATAAATCCTCTTAACAATCTGGGAAAATCAACTAAACATTTACTTACAGAAAAACCGTCTCCTTATAACTGAATAATTTTATGGTTATATTTAACGAGATAAGACTAAAACCAAACAAAAAGAGTGTCAAAACTATCCTGCAAACCGAATATAGTCATAATCAAGAACACAAAATGATTTGCACTAAGAAAACTTCAAAAAGTCTACAGATTTAACAGTATTTGGTGTGTCCACACAGATGTTTGGGAAATGTGATCAATCCATCAATCAGCAAAGTTGATTTGAAGTACTACAGATAAAATTGAAATCCAACCAAGGTAAACAAAAACAACTCTACTGTTGTCGGGCTTCCACTTTCTTCTTCTGCCACAGGCGGTCGAGAGCACTGTCTGCATCGCCCTGCGAATAATAATAATACACGCAAAATTAGTATCTATCAGTTCACAATACATCTGCAAGGATTCGCATACAAAGCCGTAAAGATATAGATGCTGACAATTTAAGGCTGAATTCAGTCTTGTACGGAAATGAAAACTGATTTTCATGGCTTATATTAATAACAATTCTGTTATGATGATCATACCCAATAAAGTATATAGCATAATGAAATCAGACAACTACAAGCAAACAGCATCCACACCATATCTGAACAACAAAAAAGCATAAAATCTAGAAATGAGATCGCTACCTGAGCACGGATGAAGCCGCAAAGAGCAAAAGTAGAGTATGCGCCAGTGTAGACGCCCCTCTCGTCCAAATGCCCGATATTAAGCTGAACAGATGCATGATCCTTGGAAGTGATAAGCCTATTGGTGGCCGAGCTGCATTTTAAGAATCAACATATAAGCTAAATATCTCAAGAATCAGTATAATATGAGCACTCTAAAATTACATTAGCCGCTCCAATCCTCCAAATACGGTGCTGACTCATTGCCCCACAAATGATTCAGTGAACCATACACTTGAAATATCACAAGGGTCAATTCAGAGACCAAAACATCCACCCTTTGAAATCGACACTCAACCCAAACTGTCGATTAGAATTTGAAAATAATGAACCAACTTTGAGTATAAATTATGAATACATACCACTTTCTGGGTATGTAGAGATCCATGTTTTGCCCCTCTTCGTTCTGCATCTTGACAGGTGTCTTGAAACGCTACTTGAACTATCAAACACCAAAATTGCAGCATAAACAATCATACTTAGCAAGAGATGAAGTTCGAAAACTATAATTGAAATCCCACAAACCAGAAAAATGGATCAAACAAAAGTAACAATCAATACATTTCAGGTCCTTTAAGGACCAAAACTAATCATTCCCCCTCTTCTTCTCAAATTCCCAGTGCCGTTCAAATATACACCGAAATTTTTTTCCCTCCTTTGTCTCCTCAAATTTTCCACAGCAATCGCGGCAAACAGAATCAAAATAACATTCAAACAAAGCATGATGCGTAATGAAACAAACATAAATATCAAAAACCAAAACAAATCAACTCCCTTTTCACATAAGCGAACCAACAAATCCACACAGGAAACGATAAATGCATCAACAAAAGTGAAAACCTATTTCATAATACTTTGAGAGAGATTTATTACCTAGTTACAGTAGCAGCTGAGGAAGATTGAGAACAGTAGAGATGGCAGACACTGAGAAAGAGGAACAAAACCCTAATTTCTGAATCTAGGTATTTATAGAAGCAATCACAAAATCCGGATTGGGCCCAATTAGAGCTCAAGAGTATCCACCCATTCTTGGGCCTTTATGATCTTAACTCTTAAGCCCAGCCCTCAAAATGTGTGAGTAATTACAAATTATAATTTTATTTTATTTTTAAAAAAATAATGAAATGACAAATATTTCAAAATTAGAACTAGAGAAGAGAAATTAGAGAATGATGGGAAAATACTGGAAAATTTTACGGCAAATTAATAAATGGTCTCTGGTAGGGTTTATAACATTTTCAAAACCCCCAGTGTGAAATTCATCTGTTTTACATCCCTATTACTCAATATATTTTTTGTAAACCTCTTAAAACGTGTGAAAAGATTATAATGCCCTTATTGCATTGAAGCAGAAACACACTCTCTCTCTCCTTTCTCCCTCTCTGCCTGCGTGTGCCCGAATACTTTTCCCCAAGAATTACAATTTTTTTGTCCGGCAACCGATTTATGCAAACAAATAGTCAAAATCAAAGATCTCGAGACAAAGATCACAATAGCTAAGCGAAATCAAAATCCGACCAACGACGAAGGAGATATAGTCAATCAAAGTTTCGAAATCGCGCCTAAAAATTGACAGCAACTTCGACAGCCTCGTTCGGCCTCATCAGACAACAGAATCCAGCAAAATTGGTATGCAAATCGAACTTCTCGACAAGATCTACAACATTGGCAGTGCACGTTCTGGCCCTTTTTTCAGCGATTTCGGGGGCTAATCGAAACAAACAAAGCATGGGCATTGTACTACTCTTCAAGAGAAAGATTTAGGATGTGGTATCAGGTGCTAAGACGGAGTATTGGCGGAGGAATCGTCGTTTGAATGCGCCTGGGTGGATAATCGTGGCGACACAATTTTCAGACCTCGAAACGGGTGTTTCCAGCGACGGTTTGGGGTTGAATTGGTAGGTATTTCGAACGTCTCGATGAGACAAGTTGAACCGTGGTGATCTCGTCATCCAATTCATCCGGACGACGAGACAATGGCGCCGCAAAGGTGGAGTATATGTGTGAAAATATTTAAATTTGAGATTTAGACGTGATAGAACTTAGCAGATTTGAAATTTCTGATATATGTCCAGATATTTCTGCTTA
>JBBMKE010431606.1:0-10333 GCA_037834125.1 Lippia alba
TCCCGCACGTTCCTCCTTCTCCGGGTGATGGTCGGGTGTACGGCCCGAACCATCCATACATACATGGTCCAAAGGGGGTACATGAATCCCCCCAATGACGCTCGGCTCTCATTCCCCGTCAAACCTCCTGAAGGGGTCCGGTATCATCGCCATAGGTGGGACTAGCATGCAAGGATCACCATCGGCCCTATGCCTCCCCGGATCACCAAGTACACTAAGCTCCAAGGCCCCCGATAAATCATAATGTGTACATGCATTCAATTCGCCAAAACATGGGTAGGAGTTCATAAATAAAAAGGGTTATATGTTGGCAATCATTTACTCGATTCAAAAGACTCGATATATATATACATAAAAATACTTTGGTTCAAAGCTTTACACATTGGATATTATATATCGGGTTACATAAATAAGTAGAAGAGAAACCCACCTTTTGAAGTTTAAAACACAAGACGCAAGCTTCCAAAACGGACTATCTCCACTGGACCTGAATCTGTGCAACGAAAGTACGTGAGACTCTAAATGACCAAAATTGACGCTTAGAAATGCAATGTGAATGACATTAGATGCATAAGAGATAATATGAAGTCATGATTATTCTCATGTGCACAATAAATGCCCCTAAAGGCTCACAATCGATCATTTCATTCATAATTCATGCTTTCATATCCATTCAGTTCATAACTTTCATAACTCATATCAATTCAATGCATACTTCAATAACAATGCTTATGATGCATAATTCATTACATATACAAGTCATAAGAGTCATATAATAGGTCACCATAAGCATTTAGGGTTCACAAGCCAACAATCCAATCATTCATGTGCAATTAGGAACAACGTCGGCATGCGAACTCATAATAAGCACAAATCACGTCAAACAAATCCATAACTCACAAAATGAGCCTAATACATCATAGGTAATCAATTAATAAAGCGTACAGTTCAATCAAAGCACAAATAAGGGTCAAAGAGGAGAAAAGAATACAAAGAGAGAGGTTTGAGCAAAGATTAGCAAAAGTTGATAGAAATTGAAAACGCGCAAGCTGCGGTAAATTGATTATAACTTGAGTTGTAGAAATTGAAATTGGGTTTTGCTTGTTGGAAATGAAAATATACTCACTGAGATTTCCGAGAAGGTATGGCTCCAATCGTGGTTCAAAGCGAGGAGCAAATGGCATAGGTACGAAATTAGACGAATGCAGATTTTCGAGGGTGGGTGTGTATCTAGGTATGAGGGGTAGGTACGCGTACGTTGAGGCTCAATTTGATCATTTTAGGGCGAAAAAAGGCTCGTTTCGGTTGCGTGAATGCCACATAAATTTTAATTAAATTCAAGCACTCAAGCTAATAATTAAAATACACAAATTGGTCATATAATCAAGTTCCAAGTTCGACACACAAAGAAATGAGCACACGATTAATTTATTCAAGCGCACGTAATACATTCGATTAATTAATTCAATCAATTCATTTATTAACGTAAATCATTTAAGTCACGTTGTCAAGTATTTCAAATAATAAAAATTAAATCACCTAATTATGTAATTAAATAAAATAAACAAGTGAATTTAAAATGCGCACTTAATAGCACTTAAAACAAATAAGCCGCCGAAAGACCGGGGGATTCACCGCTAGCCCGAGCAATCAAAGAGGGAACCCCATCCCACAAGCAATTACAAGAGAACCCCGTCTCTTGAACAACACTGAGAGCACCCCGTCTCTCAAGCAAGCAAAAGAGAGCACCCCGTCTCTCTAACACAAGGAGAGAACCCCGTCTCTCACACCCAAGGTAAGGGAGTCTCCAACACTCCCAAGCAACACAACACAAAATAGAAAATAGGCAGGGGGGACAAAATAGGGATCAACAATCACAAACGCACGTAGGGAGCAAGTAGTGCATATCGAGCACTCCACAAATAATAAAATGAAGAGCAAGCAATCAAACTCAACAAGTCATACAATTACACAACAAATACCAACCACATCAAATTCATTCAAATTGAAGTTGTATGTATGCATATGATGCCATGAGTGTTTTGAGTACCGTTCACCGTAGTAATGAAATTTGGAATCAGTAATGCCCTAGCCCGAGTACACGGTCTCATTCTTAGCAGTTCAATCTTCAGTTTGCCTTCCAACCTTATCGTAAGTGCTCCACTTGATAAATGGTAGTCCCTAACTCGATCTTATGCTTACTTGGTTACCTCTTTTCCACTTCTACCCAATCTTGTCCTTAATGATTAGCTTGACTCGGCCCTGCCAATCCCATCTTCACCATTTTTAAGGATGTCCCCATGAAAGTATAGGTAATCTCCAATTTAGCCGGATTCTTGATCTTTGCTCTAATCCATTACTTATGATCATCCCTCTAATTCTTCTTCGAGCCCTTAAGTGAGCATTTATTCCTAGCCCACGATATTCCTTAATTAAAAAAATAAACTCCCTTAACGATTTCTCTCCCGAGTCTCCTTAAAAAATATTTGGTGAATTTGGTTTGACTTCCTCATCTGAGTCCTCTTCTGCCCGATCTTCTTCAATACCCACTACCATCCTCCCAACACTCTCATTGCCCTTGGATTATCCTTCAACTTATTACATCCTTCCCCTATCATCTTGGCTCGGAGTAGCTTCATTTTGCACGACCGAGAATCAAAATTGTACTTCTTGGTCGCGCTCTCCCCCTTAAAAATTTCCTTCTTGCTTGTTGAATCCAACTCTTCCTTTATTTTCAACTTGTCGGCCAATTTGTCTTAATCTCCAAGTATCTTCCCTCTACTTTTTCGGTTCACAACAACTCCCAAATTCTCTTTTGGAACCAGCACTGTTTGATGGAAATAATTTTGGGTAGCGATGTAGATAGAATTTTCTACGGGGGTTAAACACTAATCTATGCATGTTGGGTAAGAATGCTCATGCATGGCACATATCTCACGCTTAAGACAGGCAATCAATCTATAGAATGATTCAAATAAACACACAATAAGGAAAGATAAATAAATTAGCCGATGTATGATGCACGTGCTATGTATGTTTTGAACCTATCACCGTAGCATTGACTCCAGCATAAGATCCTGTCCATTGCTCTTGTTGTCACTCATATATTTTGGGGGTGGTTCTTCAAGTAATTACTACTTCTTGATATATCTTTCTTCAATCCCTTGTAGTAATTGGAGGTCGAGAAGGCCCGTGAGATATCGCAACCTGAAATATTCCTAATATTCCACGCTTTTCATCTTCATGATTTGACAATTTTGAAATTCCACGCTTCCATGCTCCTCTTCTCGTCTCCCGATATCATTTTACTCATGTTTTGTGCCCCATAGTACTTCATCGTCACAAAAGGAATGAAATTGTGTAAAGGAATGAAATTGACGAGCTCCTTATGAGTCGGACCTTCTCTTGAGACCTTCAGTGTGTGGAGATAACCTTTTCGAGGAAAGGCCTTGATGATCCTTTGTCTATTTTCGAAAGCTCGCTCCAAGCTAACCACCCATCTCCAAGTAAATTCTGAAATTTGTAGTCAACTAGCCCAAATTTTCAACTATAACAAAATTTCAAGTCGAATATCGATGCATGTGGGTTAACATATGCTTATGACATCCATTTGCAAAGTGTGACACATAAGGGCACATAATAGGAATTGCTCAACAATTCATGATGTTTTACAATGAAATGCGATGCAATGCATACGTTGACAAGTAGTCCCTAACCCGAACGACCTAGACAGACCCACACGACACGAGAGCCCAAGTTTTACAACCTTGGGCTCTGATACCACTTAAGGTGTAACATCCGGAACAAATGGTGTCACAACCCCTGCACCATGAGCCCGATTCACACATAAAATGGAAAGTCCATACATGAACTAAGCTCACGGCGAACGGAGACTCACTCACGCGCTATGCCAGGCGGGAGCTAAAATTCAAAACCTAAAACACAAGGATGCAAATGTATAAATGCGGAAGCATGTCATAAAACCAATCATAACATCAATTACAACTGTGACACCCCAGTTTTTCCAATCGGCTGTGCTGGCGTTACGCGTTGACTTCCTCGTGTGCTTTAATTGCTTATTTACTCTTTCTCGTTACTTTCGTGCCCTTTTTTGTGACTTTGTTCGTTGCAGGGCCCTATTTCTAACTCTTTAAGAGTTCAGGGGCCTATTTGCAGTTTTCTCTTCTAGGAGTCTTTTGGTCATTTTTCATTCAGACGAGAGTCCGACCCTTTTGACCCCTCCAGCTTGTCCGGGGCGACGAATGGAGTTCGTAGACTCCGAGTTTGCCCAATTCCAACTTCATTTGTTCGTTCTGCGGCCGTTTTTCTCATTCGAATTCGGATTTAATATTTGGATTTCCCTGTCGGCCAATCAGAGTGCACCATTTCTCTCTCTCTCCTCTCAGTCTCTCTGTCGCTCTACGTGACACAGCAGCAGCACACGCACCCAAGGTGTGTTTTCACACACATGAAACCAACTTCTTCGTTTCTCAATGGATTTCGACGATCCCTTAGTGGAAATTGAGTATCTCGATGATGCCGACTCAACCGTACCAAGATCGTAGCCTGAAATGCGGCGGTAGCGGAGATATTAGCCAAAAAAGCCGCGCACGGAGGAGGGAGAGTCGCGGCTTCGTCGGCTGTTTTCGTCCATCTCCGGCGATGCACCGGTGACACGCGCCGATGACCCAGCAGCAGGAGGCCCTTGCACTTCCAATCAGCATGGCGGCACAACCAGGGCATCAGCGACGGCAGCGCACGCGCTGGCCAAAGGCAGCGACGTCGCGGCCGGTCACTGTTGTGGTGGAGTTTCGCCGCCTCCGGCTACGATCTCCGAGAACCCAAGGTGGCTTTCCATGTTTTCAACCCTCCTGAGTCTCTTTCCGGCGGTGGCGGAGTCCAATTCGCGGCAGAGGAGGTGTTTTTCCGGCGTGACAGTGGTGGCAACTTTGAGCCGAAATTTGGAGCCCTTCCGGCGAGATTAAGAGGTTGGACCCTTTACAAAAGATGCTTGGGATGGCGAGATTGAGCTTCCAGTGTGGTCGGCGGTCCGAGAACCAGCCGCGGGCAGTGAACCGATGGCGGACTGGCCGCAAACCTGCCAGCACTGTTCTGACGATATTTTCCGACAATTGACCAGGGGCTTTCGGAGTACTTGAAACGAGCTTCGCAACAGTACGTTCGGATTTCATTTCCAATGCGTGATTTTTGTTTAATTTCATTTCTCGTCTTTGGATTTCGTATTCGTTTTTCTTCAACGAAATCCCTTAAGTTATTTTCTGAAATTGGTTGAGGGCTTTTATTCCTTAGACCGAGACGTCCGTTTCTGTCCTTCCGCGGATTTTTTTGGCCATCGGAGGTGTGATTCCGGCGACTTTCAGCCCTATTCTGGCGGCTTCCGGCATCGGTTTTCCAGCGTCTCTTCGTTCAGCGGGTTGCTTTGGTCATGGTGAGTCCAACACCACTTTCGGATGTCCGGTTGATTTGTTGTGAATTTTTGAAGTAATTGTATTTATTTTCGTTAATTGTTTTAGTCGTATGATTTGATCATGTACATGCGTTTTTTAGAGCTTTGAATTGTATGAATGACTGAAATATGTATCGATATTTGAATTGATTGATTCTTAATTTGTTCGAGTTGTTTCGTTGCACCGCTTCGTTCATATGAATTGTTGTAATTACTGGAGTGTAATTGTTCGGTGTTATGATATTGTTGCTGGCCTCATTTCTTGCCTCTTGAATTTATGCCGTTTGTAATTGTGATGTTTTATAATTATGGAAAATGTTATTTGGTATCACTTGAATTTTCTAAGCTAAAATAATTAAGGAAACAAATTTGGTAATTCTATTTCGTAAAATTGGAACCTACCTCAATTAAAGTTTAACCTTAAGTTGAATTGGAATTAATATGTAACGTATTAATCGTTTGAAACTGAATGATTCAATAATTTGCATGAAACATATAATATGTCTATGTGATTTAATTATACTCATATGATTTAACTGGCAATGTGCACATTTATGTGAAACCATATGTTATGCATTTCATTTCTGTTTCCCCTAATTGCATTAATTGTGCACATAAATATGTCCCAACGTGCAATGTGATTTGATTGACTTTTATGATAACTTGTTTATGTGATTTGAATATGAATTAGGATTTTGATTACGTGTTTACATCTTTTAAGTGGTTGAGCATTGTCGTGCGTCTTTGTTAGTTGTCGTTTGAGTCTGAGTCCTGTTTTGTGTACTCAGTCCTTCAGGGGTTCTTCAAGGGGTGTCTGTCAGCTGTTCGGGTTTCGTGGGTTGAGTGTTTGGCCCTATACACTTCAGACTCTACATTCTTTGAGGTGAGGTTTTAGGATTCTGTATTAGTTAAAGCGACCTACAACCCTATGTGCTCGTTTTCAGGCCTGCATGCGATTATTCTATTATATATATATAATAGATATGTGTTTATACAATACGTGTATGGATTTGTCATATGTTGAAATGTTTTGAAACTATATGTACGAGCATATGTAAGCTTGAAATGTTTTGCAACGAGGCTATGCTCCAAACTGTGACTTTGCCGCAACTTTGGATTTGGGTGACACAGGGAGGTACCTTATAAAATATGTTAAGTTTCAAGGTAAGGTATGCTCGATCAGGTACGTAAGTTTTACATTAAGTTATGTTAGTCTGTTAAGCGAGGTATGCCCTAAAATATGGGAATTGGTTATGATAAGTTACGATGGGCCCCGGAGTGTGCGAGTCAGGATGCCCAGAACGGCAACGGGCCGTCTGGATAAGCCTGAGCGTAGTCTCCATCTGTTACGTAAGGATCGACCCAGAGATCGCAAGGAGGTTTGGTTGAGCAATGGAAGCCTGAGGGTTTGAGGGTACGTGCTCCCCTCGACCGTATGGATGGTTAGGGTTGGCCGACCCTTCCATCACTGGAGAAGGTGGGATTATTTTCTGTTCTGTTATGTTCTGTCCTGTTCTGTTATGGTAGTTGGGGGAGATCCGTACTATCCGGGTATATTGTCAGTTACGTTACGTTACGTTGATTATGAAACGGGATAGGAGTTTCCTTTATGCTAAGTTTGATTTTCGATAAGTTTAAGATACATTTTTAAATAAGTTAAGACATGTTTTTGAATAAATTTAAGTATTTATTAAGTTTTGTTTAAAATTTATTTTGGTGAGCAAAACCCTAATCCATGTTCATAATCTTGGTTTTGATACATGCTCTGCTCCCTATTATATATAGTGGCGGTCAGTTAAGCCCCCTCACTCAGTCAAGTTATTTGGACTGATACCTCTCCTTTTCCCCCTTCAGATTCAGGTGCAGGTTTTGGTTCGAGCTAGGCGATCTCGGGTCGAGTCTTTTGTTCTGTCTGAGAGTCAGTTCTGCCCTTTGAATTTTAAATTGTAATTCTTCCTTTGCATTCATTATGTTGTAAGTTGATTAAGTTATGTTCTGTCATTGGCCGTGTCGGCTTTCTTGTATTTATTAAATGTCATACTTGGAATTCGTCTGTATGTTTAAAAGAGGCCTGAGGAGCCCAAGTCTGCATGTGATTGTATGTTTATTTCTTGTCGGCCCGTGGCCATTGCGTATGAGCGTGCTATTGTTGATTTGTCGTGTTGCTATGCTTGGAACTTGTTGGTTTTTGTTATCCTGTAATTTTATATCGCTTCTGCACTCTGGTTTTGACATAATGCACTGTACGGGGTCTACGTACCGCCTAGCCTAGATTTGGTTTTTTTGTTTGTCACTCGTTCGCTTTAACTTGGTGCATGTGCGGACTTTCCATTTCGTGCACATGTCTGGTCCTAGTGCGGGGGATGTGGTGCCTTTCATTTGGGGTGCTACAGTAACATAGATTTTTGCTCATGTATGTTATAGTGAGGGTTTGAGCCTTTATTATGTTTGCACTTGATTTCTTTGGTTTTGATTGATGCTATGTGCTCCAAATGATCCGTTAAATGTATATATATACCTCACATGAGTGGTAGTTGATGAATTGAAGTCTTGCCATTAATGAATTTTGAGAATTTTGAAGAATATGCCCTTTGATCTCATTTCTTGGTGTGTGACTTGAATGATCATGTTGTGAGCTTGATTATGCATGAAATTTATGCCTTATACCTTCCTTGTATTGTTGGTTTGCTGTTGGGTTGAATTGGAAGGAGTTTTGGGGGAGTTTTGGTCTGAAAATTGAGCTTTCCCGTGTTTCGCAGGGGGTCGCGGCGGTGACCATTTTTAGTCATTTTTGGGTCGCGCCGCGACCCCCAGCATTCCAACCTTTGATTTTTCTGAAACATAGGGTCCCAGCCGCGACCGCTATTAGTGTGTTTTTTGTAGCGGCCGCGACCACCCCCTTAAAACTCTTTTGTGTTTTATCTTGTTTCGTTCGTGCTTTGCTAGCTTTTTATGCTTCTTTTATGACTTGTATAATATGTGAAGATGTAATATTGTGTGTGAGATTATATGTTATAAATTGATGGCTCATTTTACTTGCTCGTTTTTTAATTATGGTTTCATATGTACATATATGACCTAAATGACTTAAGTGACCATTCATCTCATTTCTCTCGCATCATTCATGAACATGTGCATTTGCCGAGCATATATATGGTTCATATTGAGTCTAAGAGTATCCCTTCTTGTTTGTTTTGTTCATAGGTTGGTCCTGAGGGTGACGAGACTATCCCGTAGGCGCCCGGTTATATTTTTTTTGTCTCCACTACGCACGTGAAAGGTGAGGTTTTGTTCTTTTAGTTATTTCGACCTAAAACCCTATACGTTTTGAAGCCCCTCATGCGAGATACGTATATTGTACATTAGAGAAATTCTTGATATGTACTTTGTGGGTTTATCCCGTTTGTTATAGGTATTGAAAAATGCTTTTCTATATACGTATGAACTATTTTGCTTTGTTTCTTCGAAAATGGAGTTAAGTGTGAGTGTGTGCGAAAAGTGAGCTTTGAAAGAAAGGCTTTGTTGGTTTTTGGTTTTAATTGGGCTCCCGAAGGATGGTTTTGTGTTTTAATTCGCCGAGCAGTCCCATCAACATATTCCACTTTGAGAGGTTTGTCTAACCCTAGGAGATTGGGGAAGGACTTTCTCTTGAGCCGGTAGTAACCCCCCCGAAGGTTCCAGGGAAGTAATTGAACCCTGTCTCGTGTGTCTGACGATAGTTAGGGCAGTCAACCCTTCTATCACCCGTAGTTGGTCGATTTATGTATTTGGTTTTCGTTTTACTTTGAATTCTTAGAAGTTGGAGTTAGAGACTCGTACTCTCCGAATCGTGGGTGTGTGTTTGAATCTATGGAATGAGGATGGACTTATAATTACCTAAAACTTGATGATTTGGGCTCTGGCCCCTTTTCTCTCATTTTCAAACTATATACCTATTATCACGGGAAAATATTTTGGCGTGCAAAAACCATTCTCGGGCCATGGATTGTTTTAGTTTATTAAGTTCTTTGCTCTATACTTATTATGGGTGTGTGTGTTAGCCCCTCACTGCTCTTTAGGACTAACCCTCGTTCGTGTTTTCTTTCCTTTTCCTTCTTTGAGTTTTTAGGTACACTTGGAGTTGAGCTAGACGACAAGTCTGTCTTTGTGTCACACTTGTAGTATAGCTTGAGTCTCATTTACATTCGTAGTGGATTACTTATGTATTTTTGAACTTATGACTTATATGTTAGAAACTTGAATACTCGTATTATTTTGGCCTATGTTGATGTATATTATGACATGCTTATGAAGGTTTTTTTTGAATATGTGATCTTAGGATTATTACATGTTGGTTTAATTTATCGCTTCTGCACTTTTGAATGATTTACACTCAGATTTAGGGTCTACACCGCCTGGCTTAGGAGTGAATTTAGTTTGTCTCCCGTTCACTATTATTTGATATGTGTGCGGATTCCCTATTTTGTTACACGTGTCGGACTCTAGTACGGGGGATGTGGTGCCTCACGTGCGGGGTGCTACATCTTTAAGTGGTATCAGAGCTCTAGGTTGCAAAACCGGAGCTCTCTAGTCGTGTCATGTCAGTCTAGGTCGTTCGGCTAAGGATTATGTGACTTTTTGCATTAATTTACATATTTTGTGACCTATTTGCTTAATTATTGCTTTAAGTGCCTTCATATACATGGACTGAACCACATGGATCAATATTTCTTGAATTGTGTGTTGGAAAACAGAATCAGAAAAGCAGCGGAATTTAAAAATTTTATCCAACAAAAGGACCGGGGCTCGTAATTGTGAATCCAAATTCGTAGTGTTAGAAACTTACTTTCTAAATAATCTCTCTTGAAGCGTTACAAGCCGCCCAAG
>JBBMKE010431624.1:0-10331 GCA_037834125.1 Lippia alba
CCCATGCCAATAATTAAATTACACAAGTATTCCATATAGTCAAGTTCCCAAAAATTATAAACACGAATAGGAAGCACGCGATCAATTCGTACATGCGCACGTAACACATTTATTCAAATAATTCAATCGATTCATTTAAGTCACGTAATTCACTTAGACATATATGTCACGTTGTCAATTAATTCAAATAATAACAACTAATTCAAGTAATTAAATAATTAATTGAATCGAAATTGTGCAACTAATAGCACACGCGACGTACCTGGTCGATCGAACGATCGGGGCGTCACATCGACTTCCAGACAACGAGCGTCTCACCGCTCGAAGGAATAATCTCTTAACTGCCGCTGACACACCAGCTGCGCATAACTGCCTAAAAGGTGATAGTGATGCACGCACGTCGCTTTCAGGCCCTCATGTCCTGCCATGTGTCTAGGGCAACAGTATTTCAGGACCACAAGAGTCTTATTACTAAAGGCTCCTTACCCTCAACCTATAAATGGAGGAACTTTCACACGCTTTCTTCAAGTCATCTTCATTTGCTTCACTATTTCCTTTTTTCACAAGAAACACCTTCACACTGAACTGAAAACCCTATTGCTGCACATTTTCAAGCTTCCCACAGCTTCACCTTCTCCATCTACTTTGGTAGAAATTCTTAAAGGGGGAGAACGTGACCAAGAATCAACCTAAACTCTCGATCGTGCTAAGAAGAATACTCTTAAAATGGAAGTGGCTCGTGCAATAAGAGGATACTCCGAGAACTTGAGCCCGTTAAGTGCCGGCCACTAAGAAGACAAGTAAGGAGGATCAAGTTAAAAACGTACCTAAGAATTAAAGAAAGGACATGGAAGAAGATGGTAATCGAGAATGTGGTATTAGGAAGACGGAATATAGTAAAGACCAAATACGGGCTATAGGAACAAGAAGGAAGTTGAGGATCAACTAAGTACGGGATAATATACTCGCCCCAACAATGACACCATCATCAATTTCATTTCTTCGGTGCACGGTACACTTAAAACAATCATTGCATATTCATGCATACATTTTACGATCGTTTTGCTTTTCGTTAGTGGTTTCTTGTGCTTGATGATTACTTCCTTACACATGTCGTGTGCGTGAGTATGTATGTTGTTGGTTAGCTTGCCATTGGAGAAATGCTTAGTTCGTGAGTGTTAGGCTATTCGGTGAGTCGAGGGTCGTGGATCGTCATGAAACTAAGTGCTCAACGACACCGGAGTGCTAGATAGAGAATGGTTCGATTCTCTCAACATCGAAGCAACTTTGAAGCATTGAAGAGTTCGGTTAGGTTCTTGGTTTTGAGTTAGTGGTTGTCTTTCACACCATACTTGTTTCAAACCGAACCCCAAGAGTTAGGTCGTAAAGGACTTAAGCGATGAGAGTTGAATCCTTCGAACCCTCTCGTTGTATGAGTCTGACTGAACTACTCGCTTAACACCGGATTAAGTTCGAGAACATCAAGACCCCCTTGCATGAAGACCCTTTTCAGAACTAATTTCTGTTGGGGAGTAGCTAACCCCGCTTGGGATGAACACTGGAGAGTTTTTCTTAGAGTCTTAGACTCGAGGAATAGGATCTAAGGACAGATCCTTCTTAAGGGGGAGAGGTTGTAACGCCCCGTGTTTTCAAGACTAATCAGGTATGGCGTCACGAGTGAGGTGAGACCGAGTGCTATGTGATTACGTGAACTAAGTGTTTAATTATTTGTTTACGTGATTTAATTGTATTTATGTGCGTACGTGACTAATGTTTGTTCATTATAATTTGATAACATGTACACATTATTCCTTTCCCGAGCGGCACCTTTTATAATTCGTAAATTCCCAAACTTGATTCCTGTCCCTTTTATTTAATTCGGGAACTTAGTTCTACCCTGATCGTATTTTAATTCGAGCCAAAACCACACAAAATATCGCAACACACAAATATCTCTCGACCGGGCCCCGTGTATCAACTTTACTCTTCTCTCTTATACAATACAAATACACATACAAGACACAAACACACACATCCCATTTCTTTCTTCCCCTCCATCTCTTCTTCTTTCCAAGAGAGACCCCCCCATTAACCACCTTCACCATCAAACCACCATCTCCGGCACCACCAACAACCGGCCGCCAGCCACCACCTCACCACCATCATCACTTTCTTCTTCTTTTTTTCCTTCTTCATTTCTACTTCAAGCAAGCGCAAGGAGAATCAAAAAAAGGGAAAAGTCCAAGCACCAAGCTCCGGCAAGAATCCGAGGACCCAAGACTACCACGAGCTCACCTATGACGTCCTCATATCAATTCCTGTAAGCCTCTCCTCATTTCTTGAATTATGTATATTAGAGTGTATGTATATGAGTGTATATATATTGTATATAATTATGTGGGTTTGTGTAAATTGTGGATT
The DNA here is from genome assembly GCA_037834125.1 of Lippia alba. NCBI lineage: Eukaryota > Viridiplantae > Streptophyta > Magnoliopsida > Lamiales > Verbenaceae > Lippia > Lippia alba. The sequence goes on from JBBMKE010431624.1 coordinate 2,422, forward strand.
AATTGATGAATTGGTTGTTAATTGTTGTTATTATGTGATATTTGGGTGTTTTCGGAGTCCCCTCGGCGTTCCCGAGCCATTTTCCGCCCCTACACTGTTTTTCCTATCACCATTGCTGTTCTCAAATAGGAGGTCACACCCGCAACCGTTTTGTGACCATTTTTGGTCACGGCCGCGACCCCCAAGTCGAAAGTTGCTTATTTTTAGGTCGCGGCCGCGATTGGTTTTCACTTCATTTTTGTAGCGGCCGCGACCCACCCAAACGCGCTCGGAATTGGCTCAAATTTTAACTGTAGAAACCTTTTGAAGTCTAATTCATTCTCCAATTGAAATCAACTCAATATCTTTTCTAATTTGTGAGATATAATCAATCCTTTTGGGTGTCGCCATTTCCTGGAAAATCTGCTTTCATCCAAATTCGCACCTATGCCATTTTCACCTCGATTTGAATCATTCTATGAGCTATACATCCATAGAAAGCCCTATGAGTATACTTTCATATCCAACAAACAAAACTCAATTCCAACTTATAAAACTTGAGATATGTTCGATTTTCTACAACCTGCGCATATGAAAAACTGTTAGCCTTTTGCCGAGACTTGATCACATCTATTCTCTTGCTTTCCTTTCACCTTCCCGGACTCCGTTAATGCATTGATTGAATTGTATGCATGATTAATTATTAATGTATGATATATCTTGGTTTGTTTATGAATTTTATGTTATGAATTTAATGTGGAAACTTGGAATGACAATGTGAATATTTAAATGTTATGATATGAACGTTCCTTGCACACATTCCTTACGTGTTCAATTGATTCTTATGCAATGTTAACATGCATTATAATATGCTAACATGCATTGAATATTGAACGAATGATTGATATTGAATGAACGAATGAGAATGAAAGGAACATGATCTATTCGTGTATTGAATGATCGAAACATTTATGTGTCTAAGTGGCATTAATTGTGTATACGAACAGCTCCATGGCACATTGTTATCTCTTATGCATGTCACTTCACTTTAACACATGGTCGTGTGTCATATTTGGTTCATTTGGTGTCTTGAGTCTCACGAATGCACTGTGTTATCCTCAAGTCTTCCTTTCTTTTGGTATTTGTCGGCAAGGTGTAAAGGTGGGTTTCTCTTCTATTAGTTACGATTGACCCGATATATCCCCAACGTAAATGTTTTAAGCCAAAGAAATATGTATATATATATTGAGTCTTTTCAATGAGTCATTGATTTCAATGTTAAACCCTTCTCTTTACCTTATCCCACCTAATGATTGTTGGCGAGGCATGAATGTACACAGGCCCAGGAACTTGGTGCAAGTGGCTATCCGGGGAGGCATAGGCCCGACGGTGATTCCTTGTACTAGTTCCATAATGTTTACGGCAAAACGGACTTCGTTGGGGAGGTTTCCCTTTTGAGGAGTGCTAGGCGGGAAATCGAGTCTTTCAGGTCTTCCAGAGTCTTGTATTAGGTTTCATTTCACTTTTACACTTACACGCATCCTTCAATTGTCATTTATGATTTATGAACGCCTGTGGCGCATTATTGATTATTGAGGTTGTGAAGGTCATGATACATGTAAAGCATTGTTGTAGAGCCCGTGGCTCGATTTGTTCTTATGATATGTACATTTATGCTTCCGCATTTTGGTTGTACTCTGATGCATGTGGTTAAGTGGTCTAAGGGTTAGTCCCGCCTAGCCTAGTGAGTGTGTGTTGTGTCCCCATTCGCCTTGATTCGGATTCGGGCTTGGACTTTCATTTCACGACCGGGTCTGGGTTTTGGTGCGGGGGATATGGCACTCTCCGTTTGGGGTGTTACATAAGGATCTGCCTCGGCTCCCTCGGGACCAACCTCTGTACAAAAGACACGAGTGTACAACGACTTAGACTTAGCATGAACCAAATAGGAAGCAAAGGAATCGAACCGAAAAAGTCGAAAATCTCTAAAACAAACAGTGGCCCAGTAAACGGCCGTTTGGGATTTCAGTTGAAATCCCAAACGCCCGTGTGAGAAGCGTCTGTGACAAATTTTGCTTAACCAAACGCCCGTTGGGAAAATAGTTCAAAAACAAAACAACCGTTAGAAAAGCTATTGTAACGATTTGTGCATTCCAAACGGGCGTTTGCAAATCGTGTACAAAATCCGAACGCCCGTTCAAAAAGCTACTGTAACAGTTCTGGGATCCCAAACGGCCATTTGAAACTATAGAGTAAAACCCAAACGCCCGTTTGCTAGTCATAATTTTAAAAATAAGCTTAGGCCAAACGGCCGTTTCAAATTTACTCTTACGAGCAAAACGGGCGTTTAGCCCTGATTTTTTGGGCAGATTTCAAAACGCGAAAAAGGGGCATTTCAATTCCAATCTTTCCCAACACCAAAATATGTTCAATCAAAGCTCACAAATCAACACTTAACATGCTAGGATCAATAATGCACACATACATACTCAAGAAGTCAAGAAATTAAGCTCCAAATCACAAACCCAATCAAAAAGTTCAATCATGCATATTCATAAATGCCCAACCACCAAATCGCCCAAACATTCAATTTGCCAAACATTCATATAAATATCATCAAAGCATGCCATTAATCATGAATTCAATCATCAACCCATTAAACCCAAATCCCCAAATGTATGAAATTAAACCCTAGTTCATACCTTGAATGAAATGGAAGAAATGAAATTATGATAAAGGTGAATATGATGCTCTTGATGCTTGATGATAAATCCTTTTTCCTATCCCATCCTAATGAAGCTTGATTGATTGATTGAAGATGTAGAGATGAAAATGCTAAGGTTTCCTTTGTTCTTGATTGAAATGTGTAAAGTGAGATGGAATGTGTGAAAATGGTGGTAGGTAGAAAAGTAAGTCAAATGTGTATGTATAGGTGTATGTATAAAGTAGCATTTGAATTTCCCTTAAATAAGTAATGTGAATGCATGACTTTGAGAAAAACTTAAGTATGAAATATATATGATAAGTTATGTATGAATTTTACAAAAGCTTAGGCATTTAAAATACTTTTGATTAAAACTCTATGTTATGCTTTACAAATGAATTATGACAATTGTGCAATATTAATGAAACACGTTGTCACATAAATATGCAAAGCGTTCCTAACACTCAAGAACTCTCCCGTTCGGCACGCGTACCTGAGAAACAAAAATACGGGGCGTCACAACCTTCCTCCCTTAAAAGGAATCCGTCCTCGGATTAACTGTTCGGGCAGAAACAACTCCGGATGAAAACTCTTCACTTATATTCAGTTTCCCAAGTAGCCTCCTCGGTTTTATCAATTCTCCATAAAACCTTAACCAAGAGAATTTGTCGGTTCCTTAGAACTTGATATTTTCGATCCAAAATCTTTACCGGTTTTTGCACAAACGAAAGATCCAATTGCAATCCAACATTTTCAACTTCTTCTTTTGGTAAAATCTCGGACTCATCGGGGTAATATTTCCTTAGTTGAGAAGCATGAAACACATTGTGAATTCCGGTCAATCTCAAAGGTAAATTCAAACGGTATGCCACTTCGCCAATCCTTTCCAAAATCTCAAACGGTCCTAAGAATCGAGGATTAAGTTTCTCTCATTTTCCAATCCTTGTAAATCCTTTACGAGGGGATGCCTTTAAAAATACCTTGTCTCCAACCTCGAATTCTATATCCTTTCTCCTTCGATCGGCATAGCACTTTTGGCGATTTTGAGCCCCTTTCATCATTTGTTGCACCAATTGCACTTTCTCAATCATATCCCGTATGGCTTAGATGGTTTCTCCAATTTCTCCCCTTTCTTAACTCCCTCTTGTTTACTCCATTTTCACTCTTCCAAATCAAAGAATAAGGGGGATCGACACTTACGTCTGTAGATTACCTCGTACGGGGCCATCTTAATCGAAGCTTGGTAACTATTGTTGTAGGCAAATTCGATCAATGGCAATTGTTCAATCCAAGTGGTTTGATAATCCAAAGCACAAGCCCTCAAAAGATCTTCCAAATACTTAATTAACCTTTCCGATTGGCGATCCGTTTGTGGATGCGAAACCGTGCTAAATTTCAACTTAGAACCCAACAATCCTTGCAACTCTTGCCACAACCTCGAAGTAAACCTCAAATCCCTATCTGACCCGATACTAACCGAAACTCCATGAAGTCTCACAATCTCTTTGCAATAGAATGCGGCTAGCTTGTTCACCTTATCGGACATCCGAACCACAAGAAAGTGAGCCACTTTAGAAAGGCGATCAACAATTACCCAAATCCCATCATATCCGCCTTTGACCTTAGGAAGCCCGAATACAAAATCCATTGTCACTTGTTGCCATTTCCACTCCGGGATTGGCAAAGGTTGTAGAAGACCACCGGCCTTTTGATGTACGGCTTTCACTGGTTGACAAGTCTTACAATGTTTCACATACTCAGCGACATCTTTCTTCAAACTAAACCACCAATAGTATTGTTTTAAATCCTTATACATCTTGTTCCCTCCCGGGTGAATTGAGTACGCCGACTTATGCGCTTCATTTAAAATCACTCGTTTCAAATTCTCGGGGACCACAACACGATTCTTGAAGCGGAGAAGGCCGGTCTTATCAAATCCAAATGGGCATTCTGGGTCATCTTTAGCCTTAGCTACCAACTTTTGAACTTTCGGATCACCAACTTGACCATCAAATAACCGTTGTTTCAAATCTGGTTGCACGTGATATTCTAAACATAAGCCCTTATCTTCAATACCTCATCTTGTTGACTTGTCTCACCCACTCCCAAATTCAACTAACTCACTTTCCGACTAAGTGAATCGACGACCACATTCGTCTTACCCGGATGGTATTTAATAGTGCATTCGTAATCCTCAAGGGACTCCATCCGTCTCCTTTGTCGATTATTCAAAGCCTTTTGGGTGAATAAGTTTTGTAAGCTCTTATGGTCAGTAAAGATCTCAAAGGAATCCCATACAAGTAGTGCCTCCATTTGGAAAGAGCAAAAATCACGGCGGCTAGTTCCAAGTCATGAGTGGGATAGTTTCTTTCATGTTCTTTCAACTTTCTAGAGGCATATGCAACGACCTTTCCATTTTCCATCAAGACACATCCCAATCCCTCCTTTGAAGCATCTGTATACACGGTATAACCCTCGGTACCTTTGGGAAGTGTCAAGACCGAGGCAGTGGTCAATTTTTCCTTCAAAAGACCAAAACTTTCATGGCATACCTCATCCCACTCGAATACTGATTCCTTCTTAGTCAATTGAGTTAAAGGCGTAGCAATCTTGGAGAAGTCTTTCACAAATCTTCTATAATACCCTGCCAAACCCAAGAAACTTCGTACCTCGGAAGCATTCTTTGGCCTCTCCCACTTAGCCACGGTCTCAATCTTTGAAGGGTCGACTTCAATACCATTCTTCGAAATAATATAACCCAAGAAAGAGACTCTATCAATCCAAAAGTCACACTTACTAAACTTCGCGAACAATTGGTTATCCTTGAGCGTTTGCAACAACAACCTTAGGTGTCTAGCATGCTCCTCGGTGGTCCTTGAATACACTAGGATATCGTCTATAAAAATGACCACAAACTTGTTAAGGAAAGGCTTGAATATCCTATGCATCATGTCCATAAAAGCGGCGGGTGCATTAGTCAAACTGAACGGTATTACCACAAACTCATAATGCCCATACCGAGTGTTAAATTCGTCTTTGGGATGTCCTCTTCTCGGATCCGCAATTGATAATACCCTTGTCGAAGATCCAATTTAGAGTACACCCTTGATCCTTGAAGTATGTCGAATAGGTCCTCAATATGTGGAAGGGGATATTTATTCTTAACCGTTTTGCGATTCAACTCCCGAAAATCAATACACATCCTCAAAGAACCATCTTTCTTCTTGACGAATAAAACCGGAGCACCCCAAGGTGAAAAACTTGGTCGAATATACCCACTAGCCAATAATTCCTCAAGTTGTTTCTTTAATTCCTTTAACTCGGTGGGAGCCATATGAAAAGGTGTCTTCGCATAAGGCTCAGCATCCGGAAACAAATCTATCACAAACTCAATCTCCCTTTCCGGTGGCAATTAGCCCAAACTTTCCAGAAACACACCTAGAAATTCCTTAACAATCTTTGTTTCCTCAATCTTAGCTTGATCCTTAGGCTTATTCAACAAATAAGCTATAAATTCCGTAGCTCCATGTCAAACCAACTTGTAAGCATCCGTAAAAGACAACAAAGAAACATCCTTCGAACCCGATCCCACAATAACATCTGAACCCAAATTCACTTTCTTGACCTGACAATCAACCATAGGACAACCGGCCAATTGATGATCCATAGCTCCACAAATCAACCATGCTCCTAAACGACGACGATAAGTCTCCCATGTATGAGTGGGACCTCCACAATGCTTGCACGGCTTGGTTTGGTGTGGATCTAGAGGCCCCGGTGGTAAGGGTGCCGGTCCCGCCGGTCGAGGCTTCTTCCCCGTATTCTTAGCATAAGGAGTCTTGGCGGGTGGCGCCGTAGTGTATGTGGGCCTCTTAGATCTGGATCCTGATCCTTGCCCCGATTGATAAGGCCTACATATGGGGTCCTTCTTCCTATACTTCTCCTCAAGACTGAGAGTACGTTCGACTGTCTCGGCGAAGGACACCACTTTATGACTTGCTTTCCCACGCCTCAACTCTTCTCTCAACCCGGCTATAAACTTTCTTGCCTTTCTCTTATCATCCCGAGTGTAGTGGGGAGCATACTTTCTAAGTCTATTGAAGGTGGCTAAGTATTGTGTCACCGATCTCCTTCCTTGCTTAAGATCCATAAACTTTTGCTCTTTCCTCTCTCTTGCAACCTCGGGAACAAAAGCCTCCCAAAATTCCCTCTTGAACACATCCCAAGTAAGTTCTTCTCCATCCACCTCAAGCTTCTCCCTCACCCATTCCCACCAATCCATCGCATCACCATCTAGTTGAAAGATGGCAAATTGAGCTTGCTCATAGGTGGTGAAATGGCGAATAGCATAAATCCTCTGCACCCTAGAAATCCAATCCTCTGCCACGGCATCATCCGTAGTTCCTGCAAACCTTGGAGGATTGTAGTTCAGAAAGATGCTATGGGCATCACGAGCCGGGGGTGGAGATGGCGGTTGCACCGGTGGAGGAGGTGGTGGCGGTGCTTGAGCTCTCCTATGCTCAACATAGTTGTAAACGGCTTCCATGAAATTGCCCATATTCATAGGTGGCTCTTGAGGTTGATGACGTGGTAGTGAGGGGGTTCTTCTTGCATGTCGTGGGGGCCTTCCACAAACTCTGATTAAGCATTTGAAAGAGAATCCAAGTGGATAGTTATAAAAGGGATCTTGCTCGGAATTACGAATATCCAATTTCATTTCTTAATCAAACATAACAAGACGTGGCCTGGCAAGAGGGCAATTCTCCAACCAACTCCGAGTGTGTGCATAAGATACAATCATATTCATATTAATTACATGGCTTGACTTGACTTCACTTGACATAAACGTGATTTCCATCATTCTTCCCCCGATTTGGTAGAGGGTTTGCAACACCCAACCACCTTCATAATCTCATTATCGAGTCAGGGGGTCATGACCCCTACCCGTTCCTTCGACGGACATACCATCGGCTCATGAGTATCCCGCCTCCCAGGCTCCTCGGTCGTGCGAGGACACTCAAAAAGGGTACTAGATGCAATGGCTTAGTTATACGTCGGCCCTTGTCGAATTGGTCTCCATTCACACCTTTCTCCGGGCCCTAATAACATGTGCATAATCTCGCCAAAACCTTTCTTGAAAACCTTTGAAAAACCTTTGCTTGAAATACTTGAAACATTTCTTGAAAACGTTTATTGAAACTTAACTTGAAAACTTGACTTGAAATCC